>WBNP01001171.1:252910-271074 GCA_013401095.1 Passerina amoena
TGAGCGGCGGGTCGTGGGCGGGGCCGTGTGTGGGGCGGGGCCCGGCGGGTCGGGACCGGGTCGGCGGGCGGGGCTGCCGGGGCGGGGGCCGGGGCCGGGACCGGACGCTTTTCGGGATCGGCGGGGCCCGAGCCGGGCCGGGCCGGGTCATGGCGAGCTCGGAGCGGAGCGCGCTGCTCACGTACCGCCTGTGCGGCGGCTCGGCCGAGGAGGAGCGGGGCCGAGAGCGCGGCCGGGCCGCCGCCGCCCCCCGCAAGCTGCCCACGTTCCTGGGCGTTGTGGTTCCCACGCTGCTCTCCATGTTCAGCGTCGTCCTCTTCCTGCGCCTCGGTGAGTGCCGCCGCCCCCGGGGCACCCCCTCGCTCCCGGCCGCGGCCCGGGGCCCCTCGAGAGTCACCAGCTCTGCCTGCTACCCCCAGCCCGGCCCCCGTCTCATCCCGGGGCCCCCGCCTCTGGAGCCCAGAACCACCCAGTCTGGATCGCCAGTGCCCTCCCAGTGCCCTCTCCTGGGCCTCCGTCTCTGCTGCAGTCCCAGTGCTCCTCTCCAGTGCGGACCTCAGTGCCCACAGTCTGGGGTCCCCGTGCCTTTCCCCTGCCTGCTCAGTTCCGGACTGGGCTGGGGTCCCGGGGCTGGGTGTCCCCACCTGACCCCACTAGGCTGGGGGCTTGGGTCTCAGGACCCAGCGACAGGAACCTGCACTGCAGGAACCCAATTAGGACCTTAGAGACCCATGTAAGGGACCCTAGTTCAAACGCTGATGTTCTGGGAGTAGAATCCTGTGTCTTCCCCTAAACGGGATTCCAGTGCCTTCATGTCCACCTGTCCCCTAGTGCTGGAATCCTGCTGCTTCCCAGGCATCCTGCAGTAGCAGGCTCCAGCACCCCAGTTCTCTCCCACATCCCATCCAGTGCCCCGAGGGCAGAACCCTGGTGTCCCCCAGCAGATACTCAGCTTCCCCTCTGTGTGTGTGCAAAGGGCACGCATTGTTTCCCAGTCTGCCCCCAGTTTAGTTATGAATCTGTTACTGTGACCCCTGGGAGACGAAGGGGGCAGGATGGGCATGGGCTGGGGCAGCTGGCAGCCTTTTGGGGGGTCTGAAGGCGTAGGTGCCCCAGCATGGCCCGGGCAGGCGGGGCGGGCAGTGTTTGCTCTGGTCTGGGAACGGGAAAAGCTTTTCCTCTTTCGCTTTCCGCCCATGGAAAGCCCAGGGCGGGAGTTGGCGGCGTGCCCGGGGGCCCCGCCGGGCCATGGGGGCCTTGAGACCATTCCCCTTCTGGGAGACCCCTCAGGATGGGGGCACGGGCCATCACCCCTGTCATCACTTTTCCCACTCCCCGGCCTGGGGACTTTGTACAGGCTCTGACTCCCCCAGCCCCACCGCGGGCCCCGGCCTCTCCCTGCCTGACCTGGCCCCCGCCCGGGGCTGTGTTACCCCGGGCACCGCGGGGCTGTAGGAGAGGTGCCGGGTGGAGGGGAAGGAAAGCTGCCAGGAAGAGGAACTTTCCCACTCTTGGGGGCCAAGGCTCTCCCTGTCAGCTCCCCGCTTCCCCCACACCTCACATGGTCCCCCGATCTCCTGGCTCAGCAGCCCCTCCTGCTTAAGCCCGCAGTGCTTTTGGGGCATCCCTTTATTTCCACCAACACCTCCACCCCCCCCCTTACATCTGGCACTCGGATGCCCTCCGGCTGTCTGGGGACCGCAGCGGGTGCCCTCAAACCCAGCCCGTCGCCCCGAGGGCTCCTTGCGGTGCCGGTGCCCCGGTCACCGCCCCTTGCCTGTCCCGCGGGCACATCCGCGGCCTGGCCTGTGGCTGAGATAGGGCAGCGCCCACAGCCGCGGGCGGCCCCTTCCTGCCCGCAGTGCCGGCAGCAGGGCTCGCTCCACCGGCATCGCTGCCGCCACCCCGGGCAGGGCCGGGGGGCTCTGGGCCCCTCTCTGCAGGAACACCCACCCGCCCCACTGGGAGCGGTGCCGTGGCTGGCAGGGACATCCGGACTGCTTCTACTTCGTGCTGTGCTGTAGGCAAGCGGGCAGCAAGGGGATCCCTGTGGGGAGCTCCTGACTCCCCACTCTGGGGAACAAGGGTGGCAGCTGGGCACGGGGGTCCCAGCAGCAGAGCCCCTTCCCTATTTGTTTGGTTTTTGGGCACACCTGGGCCAGACACGGGTGGAAAATGGAGATACCCTGAGAGAGGGAGATACTGGTGTGTGCTGCTGTGGATGGAAGGTGGAAGCATCCTCATCCTGGATGGAAGGGGGCTAGCAGGTCCTGGGAGAAGCTGTGGGCACAGGGATGGGAGTGGCCACGTGCCTCAGCGGGGTAAGGTCTGTGACTCTGGGGACTCCATCCTGCAAGTTGTCCATGCTCAGCTAATGGGCACGCTGGCCTCTCCCATCCTCGGCAGGGTTCGTGGTGGGTCACGCTGGGCTGTACCAGGCCCTGGCCATGTTCGCAGTGGCATATTTCATCATTGGCATGACGGTGCTGTCTGTGTGTGCCATTGCCACCAACGGGGCACTGGATGCTGGAGGAGCCTACTGTATCCTTTGCTGGGACAGGGCATGTGGGACGAAGCTGAGTGACTACCCAGTGGCCTTGGGGTGCCATGCTGAGGCTGGGACCCTGTTGGCCTGGGAGAGAGGGGTGGGAGCATCTGATGGTGGTTTGTGCTGCTCACATCTTCCCTTGACTCGAGCAAGATATGATCAGCCGTGCCTTGGGGCCAGAGTTTGGGGGCAGCATCGGGATCATGTTTTTTCTGGCCAATGTGTGTGGCAGTGCCCTCTATGTGCTGGGGCTGGTGGAAGCAGTGGTGGACAGCTTTGGGATCCCTCCTGGTGAGTACCGCCCTGCGTGGTGGCAGGGGACAACAGGTGTCCCTTACCTGAGCAGCCTTAGCACTGTGCCAGTCATGCCAAGCACCATGCCCAGCGGAGCCGGCCATGGCTCACCCAGCCCTCTGGCCAGTGAGTTGGTGCCCATCATGCCTGACACAATGCTAGTAGCTCTCAGCTCCCTGTGATGCCCCCTCCAAGCTTGGCTGATCCTGACTTGTCTCTGCCCAGGGCAAGAAGCGGGCACAGGCGTCCACGTCCTGCCCCAGAGCTACTGGTACGAGCTGCTCTACGGCACCGTGCTGCTGGCACTCTGCCTCCTCGTGTGCCTCGTGGGTGCCTCCATCTATGCCAAGGCCACCTTCCTCATCTTCCTCATCGTTGCAGCTGTCCTGGGCACCATCCTTGTCAGCTTCTTCGCCACACGGCCCCTGAAGGTGCCCATCCGCCTGCCCAACGGCAATGGCACTGAGACTGATAACGGCTCCTTCACCGGCTTCTCCCTCAGCACCCTGCGAGACAACCTGGGCGGTGAGGAGAGGCTTCTCCCACCTGCCTGCCGTGCCCACTGGCACTGCCACATCACATGGGGCTTGCTTGAGGGCGGGGGCAGCTGGTGGGCACAAAGCAGGTGCTGTGGGGTGGTTTTTCCTGTAGGTTGTGTGTGGGGACATGGAGGAGGGGGCCTGTGGTGGGGCTGTGCCACCCTGGACAGCCTGTGACAGCCCCTGTCTGTGTGTCCTGCAGGTAAGTATGATGTGGACTACACCACTGGGCAGCTGATGAGCTTTAGCTCCGTGTTTGCAGTGATGTTCAACGGCTGCACTGGCATCATGGCAGGCTCCAACATGTCAGGTAAGGACAGGAGGTGCCTGGCAGGGTGGCACCAGGAACAGAAACTGGGAGAGATCGGGGTGTGCTGTGCCTGTGGGCACTAATGCTGCCTGCTCCTGCCCACAGGGGACCTGAAGCGTCCGAGCTATTCCATCCCACGGGGCACCATCTCTGCAGTGCTCTTCACCTACCTCGTCTACAACCTGCTGGCTTTCCTCATGTGTGCCACCTGCAACAGGTATGGCCACCTCTCCACATGCCAGGGTGTGCCTGGTGCCAGGGCATGCTGGCCTGGGCTGAGGCAGATGCCAGTGTGTCTGTGTCCCTCTCCAGGACCCTCCTGCAGAAAGACTATGGCTTCTTGCGTGACATCAGTATCTTCCCACCGCTGGTCACTGTGGGCATCTATGCTGCCACTCTCTCTGCAGCCATGAGCAACCTCATCGGGGCATCCCGCATCCTGTACGCTCTGGCCCGGGATGATCTCTTTGGTGAGTGCCCAGAATGCCCTGGCACTCCTTGGAGCCCCCTCAGCAGGTTGTCCCTGCTAGGGACCAGCCCTGACACCAGGGAACTCCCTTCTTGGTGTGGAGGTGATGGTTTGTGGGTTGGTGTGTGCCCATTTGGGTCACCTGCATGTCCCGGAATTTGCCCCCGCCCCAGCACTCAGGGTGGGGATGGGATTCCTGGCTGGTGGTTGAACCTGTGGCTGCCTACTGGGGTGTCCCAGCCCAGCCTCCCTGCTCTGCCTTGCAGGCCGGGCACTGGTGCTGGCCAAGAAGACATCTGCCAGTGGGAACCCAGTGATGGCAGTGATCCTCTCCTGGCTGGTGGTGCAGGTGAGTTTGTCAGCCATGCTTCTTTCCTGGCCTCACTGGGTGAAGGTTAGTTGTCACCTGGGCTGGGTGTTGTGGAGCCTGACATGTCCCCCTGCCCTGTGGAATTCCTCTCCCAGCGCCCCCTGCCCTGGGTGTCCTACTGAAGTTGTGCCCTTCCCTCCCTGAGGCAGAAGGTATCCCATAAATTAAGGATAAATTACAAAAAGGGGAAGATTCCTGTCTGTACCCTTACCCATCATACCCCTGGGATACACCCCAAGTGGACAGGGGTGGCTTGGGCACATGCCTGGCGTGCCATCCCAGGGTATGCATTCACCCTGTGCTCTCTGCAGCTTGTGCTCTTCTCTGGGAAGCTCAACACCATCGCAAGTGTTGTGACAATCTTCTTCCTCCTGGTTTATGCCACTGTCAACCTGGCCTGCCTGGCACTGGAATGGGCCTCGGCCCCCAACTTCAGGTACCCACTGCCACAGGGGAGAGAGGCTGTGCTGAGATGCTTGGCAGGCACCCATCCCTCTATTCTTCTATCTGTGATTCCCCTGCCACCCCTGTGCCTCAGATTTATGATGAGATGGTGGGCAGAGATGCTGAGCTCCCCTCTCCTGGGCACTAGAGGGACAAAGACACCCCTATCCCTGGGGAGAGAGAAGGGGACAGGTCCTAGAATGGCATTGGCTTGGCACGGTTCTCGTGCAGTGGCACTGCTTTGCTGAGTGGGAATGGATAAATCCAGCACCGTGGGTACCACCCGCCCCCTCCCCTCAGGCTTCCAGAGGTAATTTATAGCCTGGGCCCGGCCGGCATCCCCCGGGCAGTTTGCCAAGCAGTGATGGAGCCCACTTTCCATTAGCGCTAATTAAACTAACAGAGAAGGGGGAGGGAGGAAGGAGGATTCTGGGTGGGAGGAGGAGAAAATATCTTCCAGGAAGAAGGAGAATGTGTAGCAGGCAGGCCCAGCCTGTGGTACAAGGTGCAGGGTGCTCTGGTGTGAGGCTGGGCAATCATAGGGCTGCCCAAATCTGGGGTGCAGGGAATGGCCAAGGGGAGCCTGATCTCCCTCCTGGGTGATGCCCACTGCCCTCAGTGCAGGCTGCTGACTCCACAGCAGGGAGAGTCCCCCAGGTGGGCAGAGATGTTGCACAAGTAGGGCTGGGTGGCAGGGCCTGGGTTTCCCCCAGAGGCCCCATTCCCAAAGGAGAGCTGATGCCTGTGCCAGGCTGTGGCTTGGCCCCCATCTGCCCTGCCCATCTGCTTCCTTGACTTGGCACGGAGTGGGGCAGGATCAGTGCCTGGGGGGAGCCTGCTGGGATAAGTAGCAACAGGCCCCTCACCCACCCCACATCTGGTGCCTCCCCCCTCCCCTCACTGAGGTCTGCATCAAGCACAGCAGAAAAGGATTTTAATTACCTTTCAGGAAAAACAGCAATTAGAGAAAATAACAGCTTCTCGCCTCCCCGCCTCTGCCTCCCTGCACCAGAATGAGCGGGCACCATGGCTGGCAGCGCTGCCATGCACTGCCCATTACTACCTGGGTGTTCCAGGACAGTGCCAGCCCCATGGCTGTCATTGCCCTGTCTGCCCAGGGTTGGCAGCAACAGGCTGCCCCCTGCCCTGGGAGATACCATCTCCCCTCCAAAACTTCTCCTCCAGGCGCATGGGGTGCCTGGCATGCCCTGGGCTGGCACAGCAGAATCACTGGGGGTGGGTGGTGTGGCCATTTGGCACAGCTCCCCTTGCTGTGCCCTCCCCATAGGCAGCATGGGCACCACATGATAGCAGGTGTCCCTTCCTCCCTGCTGCAGGCCCACTTTCCGGTACTTCACCTGGCACACGTGCCTGCTGGGCATCGCAGGCTGCTGTGTCATGATGTTCCTCATCAGCCCTGTGTCGGCATCAGCGAGCCTGGGCTTCCTCCTCCTCCTCCTCCTTGCCCTTCACTACCTCTCACCCAGCAGCACCTGGGGCTACATCAGCCAGGCCCTCATCTTTCATCAGGTAAGTGCTGTCCTCCTGTTGTCCCCTTATAGGGTGGAAAGCTGGTGTTCCCGTGGCAGCTCAGCTGTGTCCTGGGCAGCATGTCCTCAGGACTGGCATCCCCAGGGGGTGGATTGGTGAAACAAAAACGCTTCCTCACCTGTTTCCCTCCCTCTGTCCCGCAGGTGCGGAAGTACCTGCTGATGCTGGATGTGCGGAAGGACCATGTCAAGTTCTGGCGCCCGCAGATGCTGCTGATGGTGCAGAACCCGCGAGGCAGCGCCCGCCTCATCGACTTTGTCAATGACCTCAAGAAGAGCGGCCTCTACGTCTTGGGCCATGTGGAGCTGCAGGACTTGGGTGAGGATCTGCACTGTCTCCTGTGCTAATGGCCTCTGCACTTTGCTGTGGTGCCAGAGGGCTCTTGGGCTTCTTGGGTTGACACTGCTGACCAGTTGATGGCTGGGGAATGTCAGCGTCTTGGGCACATGTAGGGCACATTGGGCTTGGCTGCTATGGGGACATCAGTGAGTTGTGTCTGTCCCATGCCTCCTGCGCACACACACTTATACATGCATGTGCACAAGTGTCCATCCCTACATATGCACGTGGGGCTCCTGCATGTGTCGGTGTTGGCACGCACATGAGGCATGTGCCAGCCAGGTTAGCACCTGTACACACCCAAGACACACATGGGCACACACTTGGCACAGCCTTGCACACTTGTGTGCCTGTGTCCATCCTCACCTCACGCCTGCTGCTGTGTGTCCAGGTGCCTTGGGGGTGTTTGCACTCTCGTGTGTGTTGATTTGCACACTTGTGCTCTCCCTGGCACATGACATGGCTGATGCACAGGCTCTGTTCCCCCTTCCGTGCTGTTGCTGTGGTGACTAATGGCCTGAAATTGAGGAGTGGGGACGGGGCTGCCTGGGGTTTCTTATACCTTTATGTACAATTTTATGTCTCTCTCTGTAAGCACCTCTCCATCTCATGGGTGCTGGGCTGGGCACAGGGTTTTGCAGCAGGGGTGGACATCGGGGTTAGCCCCAGTATGGGATATCTGTCCCACTGATGCTGGTTTTGTCCCCCACCCAGACATGCTGCCCTCAGACCCACTGCAGCCCCAGCAGGACTCATGGCTCAGCTTGGTGGACAAACTGAATGTCAAGGCCTTTGTCAGCCTCACCCTTGCACCCTCAGTACGGCACGGTGTCCGGCAGCTCCTCTTCACCTCTGGCCTTGGTAAGTGGTGCCTGGTCTGGACATGAGTGAGAGTCCATCCTGCTGTTCCTGTGGGTTGAGAAGTGCCAAGGGGTTTGGAAGAACCTGGATGGTTGATGCCAGAGCCAGGTTTGCTGTTGGAAGCATCTGGGGTAAGCTGTAGGGAGTTTGGGGTTTGGAAGCATCACTGTTGGCAGTGTTGAGGGGCTTGAAGATACCTGGATGAGATATGCCACAGGGTTTGGAAGCATCCAGTGTGGGCAGTCCCAAAGCCAATTGGGAGAGGTATTGAGTGGGCATTGCAAAAATCAAGTCAGGTCATGGAGCTACCTAGGTTTGATCCTGAGGGGTCTGAAATTGGCAGGGTGAGCAATGCCAAAGTCAAGCTGTGGCTTGTTGGCACCTGCAGTGCCAGGAGGGCTGGTGGAGCCCTCTGCTCAGCTGGGCTGGCACGGTCTCTCTGGCAGGTGGGATGCGCCCCAACACCCTGGTGCTGGGTTTCTACGATGACGAGGCACCGCAGGACGGTCTGGCCCGGCACCCCGCCTTCACCAGCGTCCGAGAGGAGGTTCCCCTGGGCTTCCCCCCGCTGCGGGCAGCCACCACTCCCAAACTGCTGTCAGCCCGGGAGTACGTGGGCATTGTGGCTGACGCCCTGAAGATGCTTCGCAATGTCCTGCTGGCCCGGCAGCTGGAGAGCCTGGACAAGGCCTGGGAGCTGCGGCGGGCCGCCAGCCCCCCGCCCACCATCCACGTCTGGCCCGTCAACCTGCTGCGGCCCGACAGCGCCCGCTACGCCGACACCTGCAGCCTGTTCCTGCTGCAGATGGCCTGCGTCCTCAACATGGCGCGGGCCTGGCGCCGGGCCCGCCTGCGCCTCTTCCTCTGCGTGGAGGCGGGCGCCATGCCCCATGCCCAGGAGGAGAAGCTGCGCCAGCTCCTCAAGGACCTGCGCATCCAGGCCCAGATCCAGCTGGTGCCCTGGGATGCCATCACCCGCCTGCACTGGCAAACCTGCCAGGGACCCTCAGGAGGGCCAGCGGAGGAGGAGGAAGAGGAGGAAGGGGTTGTGAACTTCCCGACCAACACCACCCAAGTGTCAGATGAGTACGTGCGTGCAGCCAACAAACTGGTCCTGGAGCAGAGCCCCGCGCCGGCCGTGCGCTTCCTGTACTTGCCGCGGCCGCCGGCCGACACCAGCCTCTACCCGCTCTACCTGCACCAGCTGGAGCTGCTCACCCGCGGGCTGGGCCCCACCGTGCTGGTGCACGGGGTGAGTGCTGTCACCAGCACCCAGCTCTAGGTGACCCCCAGGTCCCCCTCAGCTCCCTGCAACTCCTTTGCCCAGTGCCTTTAGCAGCCTGAGCCTCAGCATGGCCCCAGTGTCTCCATCCTGGAGAACAAAGAGGGTACCCCACAGTGAGAGGTGGGTGCAGGGAGGGGATTTGAATTTTGGGGATGTCTCCTGCAGAGGATTAAAGCTGCCCTGGCAGGATGCTGGCACAGCTCTAGGGCTGGATGGGCAGCATGGTGCATTCACGGTGCCTTTTCTTTGGAGTAGGGCATAGCAGGGTCCTGGGGGGGAGAAGCACTGGGTGCCCCAGTTATCTGCTGGGAGCCCCTTAGTTGCACCCTGCAACCCCCTCTGTAGTTCCTCCCCTGCCGCAGCCCCCATCCTCTCCTCCGCCAGCTCCTCCGGGCACCCAGCCAGCAGCGGGGATTGATTAAAGGCAGCCTCGACCTTGGTGCCCCAGCTCCCCGCCATCCTCCTGCCTTTCATTAGGAAAAATTAAATGGGAAAGGGTGGGGGAGGGGAGCCTGGAGGCCTGGGCTCCCTGTGTGAGGCTGGATGGGTGGGGGAAGCAGTCGGGTGCTGGCCCTAATGGCTGCAGTGTATGGCACCCTGGATCTTGCTCCATACCCTCAGTGCTGTTGGATGGGGGCTATCCAGATGCTTTAATCTGTAGTCCCCCCACCCCTATGGTTGCTGATCCCCAGGTGCTGTCAGAAAATGGGGAAATTATTTGTGGTGGGGTCCTTACCCACACACCTGGGTCTCCTGACCTGTTTTTTGGGGCATTTTTATTTCCCCACACACATCGTGACCTGCAGGGGGAAGCTGGCCTTGCCCCCAGCCCTCCCTTATTGATTAGAGGAGGGCAGGAAATTGCCTGGGTGCTGGACGATAAATCCATCGGGTGCCTGGCGCGTGGGCAGTGTGCCCAGTGCTGCCTGATGGATTGCTTCCTATTAGCCCCAGCACAGGGGGCTGCTCCCAGCCAGGCTGGGCTCCAGCGGGGGTGACAAGTGTGGCACTGCTGCCTGTGCCTGCTCTCACCAAACTTGGCACTGCTGGCTGGCAGCTCTGGTCAGGCAGAGGGCTGGCAAACCCCCGGTGGTTGGGTGCAGCTGGGGGAAAATTGGTGGAGACCCGCATTTTGCAGTGCATTGTGCCCTGGCTTGGGAGGAGGGGGCTGGGGCTGGCTTTGCTCCCTGCTGCAGGAGCTGGGTGCCCTGGGGCGAGCACCACGTGTCCCACGGGATTTATTTACAAACAGTCGGAAGCTGGCGCAGGGCAGCCTGGCACCAGCGGGACCCGGAGGCCTATAATGTTAATTATCACCACGTAATTAAAAGCCCATAAAAAGCCTCACACTTCATTAAATTAAAGCTTCCCCTCACTGTGCCCATGGGCTCCAGCAGAGTTAACCTTGGCCATGCCAGGCACCAGCACCTCTGCAGGTGGGGTCCCGGGGCTAGGGGTGCATGGGAGCCCAGGCTCAGGACCATGCAGCCCCCACAGCATTGCAGGGGGTGCAGCATTGCCCATGCATGAGCACTTTGCAATACCATTCATGTCACACCTGGGCCACACGTGCCTGGGCACAGCCAGGGCTGCTGTCCCAGTCAGATATGCCCACGCAGGGACATGGACACGTGTGCCCATGGCACCGCTGCAGACACACTGTCACACACCCTGTGGCACGGGCAGGGGCTGACACGGGCACGCACAGGCACAGCCAGGGGTCTCCGTGCAGCATCACGGCCGCTGCAGAGGCAGCACCACCGGGCGCCGCGGCTCCGGCAAACCAGCTCCGGCACGCACCGCCCACGCAGCGCACACCTACACAAACAGCAGTTTTCCTCTTTCCCAACAGCCAGAGGTGCAGACAAACAGCCACACTCACACCCCTGCATCTCCTCCAGACTCCCACCCATTGCTGTCTGTGCCCAGAGGGAATGGACTGTGCAGAGAGCACCCATCTGTGCCTGCCCCTCTGTGCCTTGATTTCCCCGAGTGCTGGGCTGTGCCGATGAATGGGGGACCCCCAAACCCTCCTGGTGCTCTGGATCAGGGGTGCTATGCCAAGGTGGATACAAAGTGGGGAGGGGGCCCACGAGCACACAAGCAGGGACATGTGTGTGTATGTGTGTAGATGTTCAGGCAGGGATATGCATAAATGAGGAGAGAGTGTGTGTGCGTGTGCACATGGGAGGGGGTGCTGTGCTGGGGGCTGTCCACGTGCACAAGGGCTGTCTGTGTGTGCACACACGTTGGTGTGGGTGTGTATACCCAGGTGTGACACCCTGATGTGCACACAGGGCTCCAGGAAGGGGGAGCCAGGGGAGCACACACACTTGTGCACTAGGGGTGCACAAACTGGCACATGCATCTGCCCAAAACCCCAGGACTCTGCTGCCAAGTGGGGCCGTGGGCAGGGGGCTTCGGGGGTGGGTGCCCATGCCCCGGCCCTGCGGGGGTGGGCAGCCAACAGGGCCTCGGCTATTTCTTGGAAATTTTGCAGCATTCATTTCAGTGCAAATAAAAGCTGTCATTGCCGGAGAAATGATACTGATCGGGGTCTGAAAAGACAGCAAATTACCCGCCTGAAAATGCACCGCTGGAAAAAAATGCATATTAAACACACAAAAAGGCACTTTGCCATCAGCCGCGCTTCCCCCGCCGCTCCAGAATAACCACACTTTACATAATTCTCCCTCTCCACCTCCGAATTAATTTCGCAGACAGAGGCAGAGGCAACCCTCTGACAATAGCGGAGGGGAGACGCGGCGGCTGCGGGGGGAGTGGGGCTGGGGGCTGCTGGGGGGTGCCGTGCTCTGAGCTGGGGGCACGGCACTAATGGGATGCCAGGTTTGGAGCTGGGGGAAAGCGAGGGGTTTTGGGGAGGAGGGGGGAGAGACGACGACGACTGAGGGCTTTGGGAAAGGTGAGTCCAGGGGTGAAGATTGTGGGTAATGGTTGAATTCACCCAGCTGTGGGGCGGAGCACTCTCGTACTCCCGCCTTGGGTGCTGGGGATGGGCCTCCTTGGGGTGGGACTTGTGGGGTGATACCCACCCTAAACAGGCAAATCTTGGGCCAGGTGTTTCCTATAAGGGACAGCCCCTCACTGGTGCAAACCTGCGCCAGGCATGTGGGTGCACCAAAAGTCCGTGTTGCCCACCCAGGCCGACACTCCCACACTAGCAGCCTCTAAGAAACACCCGGGCACCTGCCCTGTTTTATTGGGCGTGAAGGCACCATGCCCTGCGCCCCAGCGCTGCCGAGAGAGCCCAGCGGGTGGAGCAGGGGTCTGGAGGTGATGGTGCGGGGGTTCATCTGCCTGGGTGCTCAGCGCTGAGGGGCTGACAGAGGTGAGAGCGGGTGGCGGAGGTTGGCACCGCGCTGCTTTGCATTTTCAATGACAGACCCATGCCGGGTGCTCGGGAGAGTGGAAAAATCTTATTTGTCACCTGCTGGCGGTGCGCGGAGGCTCCCGCGCCGCGGCTAATCTTGGGGAAAATGAGGATGCCGGCGGGGTGGCCCGCGGGATGGGCAGGGCGGAGCGGGGCTGGCGGGCTGGCTGATGATGAGCGCCGGGCCACGGGATGCTCACACCCGCCTGGTGATCTCTGGGTGTGTTGGCCTCATGGCACGGATCCTGCTGTTGGGTGTGGGTGGGCTGGGCAGCGCTTGGGCATCCGGAAGCAGGTGCCTTGTCCCCCAGCCCAGTCTGCAAAGGGGTAAATTCTTTTCTTCCATTCCAGCTCCAGTAGCAGCTGCTTGCCTCGCAGTACCAGTTCCACAGGTTGGCACTGCCTGCACATCCTCTCAGGGCACTCGGTGGACCTTTTTTAGGAAAGTCAGCATTTGGAAGAGGGTGCAGGCACTGCCTGATGCCCCATATTTACCCACAGGTGCCCATCCCATACCTGCTATACCCTGGCTTTTTGAGATGCCAACACCTGCGGGACACCGCAGCGCTCTGCGGCCAGCTCAGATTTATCCATTATTTTATATCCACACGCCTTTAATTTTTACAGCCCTGTTGGAGCAATACCCAGGGCTGTTAATAACACCAGGCCCTCCCCGCCCCCCATGTGCATCCATCATGTTCCAGTCAAGGTACCAAGTGTGTCTCGGGGCTGGGTAAGTGCAGGCATGGGGAGTCCCATGCTCCTATCTTCCAGCCAGCACCCTCATGAGCAGCAGGGTGGATTCCCTGTGCCCACCCATGAAGCAGCCTGACTGGGTGCCCTTGTATCCCACTGGGGTTGGTGATACCTGGCTGCTTAGGATGCCCGAGCCTGAGGTGTGTCTCTTGTGGGAGTCATGATTCTCTCTGCCTTGGTGTGTGCCCCATGAAAGCTGAGCTGCAGCACCTGAGCTTGTGTTCAGTGTGCCAGGGTACACGTGGATGGCAGTGAGTGCTTGAGTGTGAGAGTGTGTGTGAAGGCACAGAGTGTGTGTGTGTGCTGGTGCATGTCAGTGTGTGTGGGTGTACACGTGATGTACATGTGTGCCACTGCCTGTGCAGGTGATGCTGGGTCTGGCTGCTGCAGAAGGCACCGTGCCCGGGCCATGCCCAGCACCCCAGCACAGAAAGAGCAGCCTCAGCAGCCCCAGGCATTGAGAGCTGTGCCTGGGGCCAGCCGACAGTACCCACAGGACAAGAGAGCAGGTCCCACATCACTGAGCCACCTGTGCCATGACAAGCAGGGCCCCCTGCCACAAGCACAGCACCCAGTATGTGCTGTCCCTCCCCAGCACCCAGGAGACCCAGAGCACCCAGGGATGTGCTGGCATGGGAGGGTGAGGGTAGCAGGGCACCCCTGAGCATGACAGGCAGGATGGCCACGGGGGGCCAGAGTACCCAGGCACTGCAGGGGGCCACCGTGGGAATTGCTGGGCTATAAATCTCCTTGCTGGGCCCCCCCGTGGCAGAGCAGCTCACGATATTTATGTTGGGGATTTATCTGCAATGCAGTTTAATATTCCCGGACCTTTGCCTGTGTGTTCGAATGCACGGCTTCCTCCTCGTGCCACCTCTGCCACCCCCGTGCCCACCGTCTCACCCGGAGCCTTTCAGGCTCTGTCTCCTGCCCACCCGCAGTCTGTCCCCTTGGCAGGGGGTGGCAGAACAGAGCTGGGCTGGGCCGGGCCGGGTCCCCCAGGGTGCCCGGGCAGGGAGGGGGTGCAGCGGTGCCGGGATGCTCCGGGCACAGCCCGTCGGTCGTGCCCACGCGCGCCCCTGAGGGGTGTCCGGCTGCCGGGGGTGGCGGCAGGGTCCCCGCACGGGGAGTGCCAGGCGGACTGGCACTGCCAGCGCTGTGCCAGCCCCCCCGGGGTAAAGGGGCCCAGGGACGCCCCTGCCCTACCTCCCCGCCGGCGAGGATGAGGTAAGGCTGGCGGGTGGCACAGGGCTGCTTCTTTTGCATAATAATCTCGTTAATGGAGCCTGGCCTGCGGGAGAGCCGGGCTGGAGACACCACCCCCTCCCCGCCCCGCCGCCTCCCTCCGGCCCCGCCGCTCCGCCAGCCGCGGCGCGGGGCGCGGAGCGGAGCGCGGGGCGCGCAGCCGGACGGGTGGCGCGGGGTTGGCCAGCCCCCGGCAGCCTCCCGACACCCCCTGAGAGAGCCGCTGAGCACCCCCAGGCCCCCCGAGCATCCCGGACGGCGTCCCCGAGCATCCCGGCAGCGTCGCCACAGCATCCCGGGAGCATCCTCCAAGTATCTCGGTGAGCAAACCACGAGCGACCCCCGAGCACCCGCGTACTTCCCGGGCAGCAGAACGAAGATCATACCCCCAGCATCCCTCGAGTACCACGGTGAGCACCCCGCGAGCAGCCCGGGGAGCAGTCCCCGTGCCTGCCGGCAAGCACTCCCCGAGAATCCCCCGAATATCCCGGGCATCATCCCGGGGAGCACTTCCCGAGCATCCCTCTAGCATGGCCCCGAGCACCAAAGGCATCATCCCGACCGGCATCTCCCTAGCATTTCCCTGCCATCCCGGCAAGCCATTCCCGAACATACTGGGCAGGCAGCATCCTCCGAGCATCGCGGGCAGCATCCCCCGGGAACCCCCGAGCATCCCCTGAGCATCTCGGGCAGCGCACCGAGCAGCATCCCTCGAGCTTCCTGGGCAGCCCCCTGGCCCCCCCACGCTTTGCCGTGCCGGCTGCCGTCCCCGCTAACTTTCCGACGGCAGCAGCTCCCTGGCACGGGCACTGCCGGGCTGCTGCGCCGGGGCACAACTTCGCCCAAGTTGGGGAAGGACGGGGCACGGGGGGAGCCCCGCTGTGGGAATGCTGGCCACCTCCCGAGCAGCTTTTTGTCCCCAACCCATGCTCCCCCACCTGCAAATCTGGATACCATTCTTCACCAAGCAAGAAGCAGGGTGTCCCTTTGAAGACCCCCCCACATCCATCTACGTCCCTCCTTTCCCCGTGGGCAGAGCCCTCCTTCCCAGCGTGTCACCCTGACAGACACCCCTGCCTGTCGTGCACCACCCAGTGGAGAGGGGTTGGGTGGATGGTGGTGGTGATTGTGGGGGAATGCTGTGATGTGTCCATGGGGTGCAGGGTTCCCCCCAGACTGGAATTAACTTTGTTCACACATCACGCACCGCGCCACAATTTGACACAAAGCAATGCAACACGGCGCAGCACCACCCCACACAGCACAATGCAACGCCGCCCGCCACGGCGCAGCACCACCCGTGCAACCCAGCATGGGGCTCCTCAACCTGGCCCAGCCCACAGCATCCCAACCCCACAGCTCCCCTCACAAATCTCCCCAAGCCCCTCTTCCCCAGGCTGCTCACCCCATCCATACCCCACCCAGAGAGGCTGGCAGCCCTCTGCTCCCCCTGGTTGGGAATGGTTCTCATGTTCATGGAACACCTTGGACATCCACCCAGCATGGATGCTCTGGCTGGATTGCTGTGTGGGTGTGGGGGGGGTGTGAGATTAGCTGCGCCAGACTGAAACCTGCCATCATGCAGGTGTCCTGCATGCAGATGACCTGCCCTGTCACCAAAGGAACTGGCAGAGCGGACAGCCATGGGGTAGAGGTGCCACCAAGCTCCTGGCACTATGGACAATCTCAGTGCCAGCCGTGGGGCACACATGGAGATGGATATACAGGCAGCAATGACGGCAAGAAGTAACCCCCCCGCCCTTGCTCCTCCCAATCCCCCCCCCCATCCATCTCCTCTGCCTTTTCCAGGAGCTTCCTTACTCACCCGGACGTCACCACTTCCCCGTGGCAGGCACGGCTCCGGCATGAGCTGTGGGCTGCCTGAGCCTGCCCTCCGCCTGCCCTGAGCCCCCTGCACCAGTGCTGCTGGCGGGAAGCCCCATCCCCGGCCATGGAGAAGACCTACTCGCTGACAGCGCACTACGATGAGTTTCAGGAGGTGAAGTACGTGAGCAAGTACCAGAGCGGGACGCTGCCCAACGGCTTCGCCCTCCAGCTGGGCGCAGGGGCCAAGAAGCGCCGAGGGGGGCTGCCCCGCTGGAGCCGCCGGGAGGTCTGCCTGCTCTCAGGGCTGGTCTTTGCTGCGGGGCTCTGCGTCATCTTGACGTGCATGTTGGTCCTCAAGTACCTGGCGGCCGAAGGGGACAGCTACTGCCTGGAGGGGTGCCAGGAGAAGAAGGCCTTCCTGCGGGCATCCCGCTTCCTAAGTGCCAACATGGACGCTACCATCGACCCTTGCCAGGACTTCTACTCGTTCGCCTGCGGCGGCTGGCTCCGGCGGCACGGCATCCCCGAGGACAAGCTGGTGTACGGCACCATCGGGGCCATCGCCGAGCAGAACGAGGCCAAGCTGCGGGCGCTGCTGAGCCGCCCCGTGCGGCGCCGAGCCCGCGCCTCGGCAGAGAGGAAGGTCAAGGAGTTTTTCCGCTCGTGCCTGGACCGGGCTGAGATCGACCGGCTCGGGCCCCGGCCCATGCTGGAGGTCATTGGGGAGTGCGGTGGCTGGGACGCCCCTCCGGAGCGCAGGGACATCAACGAGCTGCTCTACAAGACACAGGGCGTCTACAGCGCTGCCGTGCTCTTCTCCCTCACCGTCAGCCTGGACGAGAGGAACACTTCCCGCTACGTCATCCGGGTGAGGGCACCGTGCCCCTGCGGCTGCCCCTGCCCCAGGCGCCCTGCAGTGCCGCTGACACCTCCCTGGCGTCACTGTCCCTGCTGCAGAGGCACCGAGTGCCTGCGCAGGGTCTGGGCTTGGCTATAGCAGGTGGCTGGGGTGGGGACCCCTCCTGTCCCTGGGGACCCTCCTGTCTTTCCAGCAGGGGACCCCTGTGTCAGGCTACCCTGGGCTGAGGGTGGCACCTCCGGGACAGGGCTGGGGACACGGGCAGAGGGATGCACCGAGTGAATCAGTGCCACCTGCGTGGGTGCTGAGGGTAGCCCAGCAGGGCGCCAGGGTCTGCGGAGTGCTGGCAGCCAAGCCCTCACCGTGGCGTTGTGGCTGCCACCTGTACACAAGGGGCAAGCCCAGGCAGAGGCAGGGAGATGACCACCAAGCCCTCAGCACTGTGCCAGGGCATTTTCCCATGGCTTTCTCAGCCTTTCCCACCCCTGCCAGACCATGTCACTCACCCTGAGGTGCCACCAGAGTACAGGTGGGCTTTATCTGGCTGGCCAAGTCTCTTGGTGGGTGTGGGGGTGCAGCGATGGGCATGGAGGGAGGACAGCAATGGCACAGCGGGAATGCCGTGGTGGGCTCGGTGATGGGCATAGCAGGGACAGGGCGGGCACGGGGGGCAGCGTGGTGGGGACGAGGTGGTGGCGATGGCGAGGGCACTGGGGGGACACAGTGGTGGAGCCGAGCCGCCCCGCTCCCTGTGAGATGGTGGGGCTGTGGGATATGGGTGTGAGTGGGTGGGTGTGCGGGGCAGGGCGGCTCGCTGCCGGCCCCGGGCCGCGCGTGTGTAACACTAGAGGGAGCGTCGGTCACAGGGAAAGGATGGGCGGGCTGAGCGGGACCGGGAGTGCGCGGGGTGGGACACCGGGGGCGTGGAGGGGAGATGGGTGTGACAGCCAGGGCTAAAGGTCAGGGCTTGGGGTGTCGGGGGGGGTGTGACTGGGGTTGGATGTGAGCGGACAGAGTGTATGAGGGGCTGGGGTGTGTGTGAGGCCTGCAGGTGTCATCACCCGTCCGGGAAAGCA
>WBNP01001173.1:0-11880 GCA_013401095.1 Passerina amoena
CCCAAACACTCCTCCTCACAAAACAAACCCCTCTCAAACTTCTCTTTAACCCTTTAATCCACCACCTAAGCATAACTAATTTCCTCAACAGAGGACAAAACATTGCCTCTCACTTAATTGAATTTTCTTCATATTGGGCATCAAAAAGCACCTGGTGAGCCCAGCAGCTCCCACAGCCCAGCACCCCCATAGCTGCATGAGCTCCTGAGCTCCCAGCCAAGGTTTTACCATTCCCAGGTGTTCCAAAGGCATCAGACATATTGTAAATATTTGAGGTTATCCTGTAAACGTGGTGGGGTGGAGTGTTGTATTTGCAGGGAGCCCCTTGGCGGGGAGGAATGGTGAACCTGACTCCATGTTCTCAGAAGGTTAATTTATTATTTTATAATACTGTATTATATTAAAGGATACTAAACTAACTAAAGAATACAGAGAGGATACTTACACAATGCTAAAAAGATAGTAATGAAAATCGTGACTCTTTCCAGAGTCCCAACACAGCTTGACCCCAACTGGCCAAAGAGTGAAAACAACTCCCAGCAGAATCCAATGGAACAATCACCTGTGGGTAAACAATCTGCAAACACATCCCACATGTGAGCACAGCACAGGAGAAGCAAATGAGATCAGAATTGTTTTCCTTTTCTCTGAGGCTTCTCAGCTTCCCAGGTGTGAAAAACGCCAATCACTTGTTTTTAAAATTTTAAAAGTTTAATTGTAATAGAATGGTTATAAAAATAGCAATATAATTAGAGTAATAATAATTTGGACAATTTGGATTAGGACAATATGAGGCAATAAAAGAAAGAGTTATGGACAGTCTGGGTATCTTTTTCTGGGCAAAATAAGCCCGAAAAAGGCCCCACGTTAACAGAGGATTAACCCTTAAAAGCAACAGCCTGTTGCATATTCATACACCTCATCCATGATGCATAAATTCCACTCAAACACAGGATTCTGTCTGGGGAGTGTCAGCTTCTTCCTCTGAATCCTGACAGCATCTTCAGGGCTGAGCAAGGTGGGAAGAAGTTCATTTTTCCTGATAATGGAGCAGTAAATTATCTTTCTCTGAAAGATTCAGGTGTCCTGTGGCTGCTATCTCAGTGCAAGTCCTTTCTTTAGAAAAAGTATCTTACACAGCATAGTTTCTATTTTAACCTTATGTTATAACCTAAAACTATATTTCACACAGTACTTGAGGTAATTCACACAGCATCACTTTCTAACACAACACATATAATATTCATTCGAATATTTGCAAAAAGCCAATCATAAAACACCCATTTTTCATATCAGGAGAAAAATCCTGGGCAAAGGGATTTTTCCAGAGGATGTGAATGCCACAGTGGAGAACATTTAGTGCTGCTGGCTCACGGGCAGAGCTGGGAACAGCACAGCAGGGTTTTCTTTGTTCCAGGTGGAGAGCTACGTGGGCCACGTGCGCGCCCTGACAGAGGAGAGGGATGCCATTGCCTCTGAGTATGAGAAGGAGAACGAGCAGCTCAGGTTGGAGCTGGCCCAGCTACAGCTGCAGCAGGGTAATCCCTTCCCCTTCCCTGGGAATGCACTGCCAGGGGTTTGGCTCTGGAAAGCCTCTTGGAGAGCCCAGCAGCGTTTTTTGGGGACTCTCAGTGGTCGCTTGAGAAGTTCCTAAAATGTTAATGAGCTGTTCAAACAGATTTGTAATTGATTGAGAGCTTCTTGCCTGCTTTTACTGCCTTTATTCAGGGAGTTGGGCAGGTTCTCCATGCAGCTCTGTTGTCCAGAGGCTGTTTGAAGACCAGAATTGATGGTGCTCTTTGGTTTCCAGCTCTAAGTTATCTCTCACTCCCACCAAGTCAGTGAATTTGCTTTGGTTTACACAAACCCCACGTTTTTTAAAACAATGAGGGGGAACAGGAATTGTTTGTTCTGATGGTTCAAAACTTGGGTGTTCATTGTCACAGAATTCCAGGGTGGTTTTGGGTGGAAGAGACCTTGAAGCTCATCCAATTTCACCCCCAGCCATGGGCAGGGAGACCTTCCATCAGACCAGATTGCTCAGGGTCTCTCAGAGCTTCAGTCATTTTGTTTAAACAAATTATTTCACTTGAAATAATTTAGTTTCAAACTCTAGGGTCACTTTTGCTGGGTTTAATTCTTGATTTTCTTCAGTCTTCTGTTGCACTTTCAGTGGTGCTCATAGCCCATGTCACCATTAACTCCTTTAGTGAGCTGTGTTGTCCTGGTCCTAAGATACAATTTGGGGTGATGGCACAACTTCAAGAGTTTCTTTGTGATTCAGGCTTTGGGGCAGCAAACACAGGAATTTGGGGGAAATTTTGAGCATCAGTTGGGTTTTCAGGGAGCACATCTGGTGATGTGACTTTCCCAAGATGGATTTACCTAAAAATGTGCTGTGGTTTGTGGTGAAAAGGCTGCTTACAAAGCTTGAAATGAAGAATGAGCTCTTGGGAGCCTGGCTGGGGCAGAACACTCCATTCCTGGTTCTCTCCCTTCCCACGAGGTGTCAGGAGAGGCACAGAATGTCCCCAGAGCTGAATGTGGCCATTTCCTCCTGCTGGTTCTGCTCCTCTGGGCTTCCTGAGGCTGTGGAGCAGTGAGAACCCCTGGAATGGCAGCTGAGATCCTTGGCCATGGATCTGTCCTTGTCATGGATCCAGGAGGGATTGCTGCCTGCTGTCCAGTGTTGTCCTGAGGGGGTTGTGTGCCTTTGGTGCTGTAGAGTGTTTCTGGAGGGAGTTTTTTTGGGATATCACTCAGATTTTGAGGTTCAGGACTTGTTGTTGACTCATTGCTGGCATTGGCTGCTATCCTGGGATGGGGGTGAAACTGGATGAGCTTCAAGGTCTCTTCCACCCAAAACCACCCTGGAATTCTGTGACAATGAGCACCCAAGTTTTGAACCGTCAGAACAAACAATTCCTGTCCCCCTCATTGTTTTAAAAAATGTGTGTGGATAATTTAAGAATCTGGAAGCCCTGCAGGGAGAGGTGCCAGCACTGAGATGTTTTGGGGTCCTTGTAGAGCACTTTATTGAGTGACTGTTCTTTTTATCCAGGTTTGTTCAGCTGGAACAGAGGAGGCTGAGGGTGAGCAGAGGGCAGAGCTCATCCCAGGCTGCAGCTCCTCTGGAGGAGCATTTTATTTCTGCTCTCTGGGACCAGAGAAAGGACATGAGGGAAGGGCTGGAGCTGGGCCAGGGGGGTTTGGGTTGGAGATCAGGAAAGGCTCTTCCCCAGGGGGTGCTGGCACTGCCCAGGCTCCCCAGGGAATGGTCCCAGCCCTAAAGCTCCAGAGGGTTTGGACAGGCTGGGATTGTTGGGGTGTCTGTGCAGGGCCAGGGGTTGGGTTTGATCCTTGTGGGTCTCTTTCAGCTCAGGATATTCTGTGGTTCCATGGTTCCAGCTCAGCCTTTTCATCAAAACAATCCCCTGGCCATCTCTAGGGTGGAGTGCCTGGATGTCCTGCACAACCCCAAAGGCCTCTGTTGGGCTGCTCCAGCTCTCTGATGTGTCCCTGCTGCAGGGTTCTGCATCCCTGTGTCTCTCCCCAGCCCTCCTGAGGACAGTTGGTGCTGCTGACTGACACTGAGCAGTTTTTGGAGATAAAAAGTAAAAGAAGTGTGTCTCTCTCCTGCCCATCCTGAGCTCACAGGGTCCTGCAGGGAGCAGCCAAGGCTGGTTGATGCTGGGCCATCGAGCTGAGCTGAGCTGAGCTGTCACCTCAGCTGATAGCTCTGCCCAGAGTGACATTTTTCCTTCCCTCCAGGCAGTTCCTGATCCCTTTGTGATGCTCTGGCTGATCGATGGTGCTCCCAAAAGCCTTCCTGAAAAACAACTGCAGTGCACTGGAACACAGTGAACACAGTGCTGGGGGAGCTGCCTGGATTTATTTAAAAAGTGGAATAAAAAGAAGGCACAGTCATGGGCTGAGCTTGTTTGTTGGAACAGCTGGGCTGGTTAAACACACCCAGCAGGGCTGGAGTGGGCTGAGGTGGCTGCTGTTTCTCTGAGTATTCCTGGCGTAGGGAAATAGAAATATTAATAGAAAAATTGCTTCCAAACAAGCATGGACAGAGGTGGGAGATGCCAGGGGAGCTGTTGTGTGCCAGTGCCTGGGGCAGGGGTTGGTTTTCCCTGCTCAGGGAAGGGGTTTGTAAGCAGTCAGTGGGGTTTAGTCACAGTAACCTGTGCTGTGTGGGCAGACCCCCCTCATCCTCACAAATCCTTTTTCCTCTCCAGCCTCTGGAATATGTCTGGGATCTAAAATGATGCCACTTCATCCTGCATTGCAGGCTGGGGACAAGGGAGACACTTATAGGAGTGTGTCTTTTGTTGATGGAGTGACAAAACTATTTTTTGTCTCCTTAAAAAGGAAAGAAGCTTAGAAGTTTGTTTTTTTTTTTTCATTTAAGTGAAAAAAGCTACTTCATAGGCTTAGGGGACTTCACTTTAAACTTAAGGATAACTAATTAGAGAGAAGTTAAAAAGTTTTGTTTAAGCAATTAACTAGAAAAAGGAGTGAACAAAAAAACTAACTGCTTCTGTAAGGTGTTTTACTGAGAGCAAGAATGTCTAGCACTTAGCTCAGTGTTCTCTGTTTGTTATTTTGCCTTTTATTAAACCTTTTTGTTTCCAAGGCTGCAACAGAAGCCATCTTGCTCATTTTTATGCCTCCAAAGGTAGCTGAGCTATCTTGGGTGTGTTATAGGCCTCCAAAAGCTTCTTAGACCAAGCTCAAAAAAGTTATTGTAACAGGCACTGGTTCAGGGCACAGGGGATCCCATCCTGGGCACAAACCAGAGCAGTTTCTGTTCATTTTAGCTGGCATTTGGCAAAACCATGGCAGGAGGCTGCCAGGCAGCTTGGGGTTTGTTGGAGAAGATGAAACAGGAAAGTCTTATAAATATGATTGTCTGGCAAAAGATTTGGAGAATATGGAAACTATAAGTGAGATTGAAATGAAAGCAAGCTTTGAGATCCCTCAGTTACTGAACAACTGGAAAACAATGGCATGGCCAGCTGAATTGGATTAAACAACACCCTCTGCTTGCAGACAGGCCCAAGGGTCAGAGCAGACCCTGCCAGCTTGGCAGAAAGAGGAGTTTTTAGGGTTTATGTAGTGATTCTTATAGGCTGCATGGAAATGCTATAGGATTTGTATCTTGTACTAGATTGGTTAGTGAGAATCAGAATATTCAGCACAGAAGAAGATTTATTGTGTTGTAATGAGAACCTCGCTCTCTTTCCCTCTTGCTTTTATTCTTCTCTCTCGCTCTCTCTGATCCTCTTACCCCACTCTTTACCTCTCTCTCTGCTTTGGGCCTGCTCTGAGCTGTGGCTGGCAGCTCCAAGCAGGGCTCTGTGCAATAAACTGCAGGTTCCAAGCCCTGGCTGCAGAGATCTCTGCTCTCCATCCATCCTGACCATCCTACCCCCATTGCTCCTACCGGGGCTCAGTGTAGTTGGGCAGGCTGGGGACAAGGCAGGGCACTGGCAGGTGAAGGTGGTTCAGGGCACAGGAGATCCCATCCTGGGCACAAAGCAGAGCAGTTTCTGTTCATTTTAGCTGGCATTTGGCAAAACCATGGCAGGAAGCTGCCAGGTTCAGTTCAGTGTGCTCCACGGCTCTTCCCGAGGCGCAGGGAGCAGTTTGGATCCTGCACACTGCCTGGCTTGCTCTGCTGCAGCAGGAAGCTGCTGGGGAGCCCTGTTTGACCCTGCATTGAGCAGCCTGGGCTCTGTCTCCCTGGGGAAGAGCCTGGGGAACCTCAGGGTGTTTTCCATCCAGGGCTGGATGCGGAGTGGAAACATGGGATCGATCGGAGCCTGGGGATGTGCTTGTGCTGGGCCTGGGCTCCATCAGTGCCTGAGTGTCACTGGGGGATCAGAATGGCACAGGAGCAGGCAGGACTGCAGAAAGAGTGAAGAAGGTTTTATACAAGAGAACCACACCATTATTATGACACAGGAACAGGCAAGAAGGCAGGATTGTGGAAAGATCAGTGAAGGTTTTATTCAAGATAACCACATGGTGTTTATAGTGACACAGGAACAAATGATACAGGAACAGGTGAGAGGCAGGACTGTAGAAAGAGCAAAGAAGGTTTTATTCAAGAGAACCACACGGTTTTTATAGTGACACAGGAACAGGCAAGAGGCAGGATTGTAGAAGGAGTAAAGAAGATTTTATTCGAGAAAGCCACACAGTTTTTATAACGACACAGGAACAGGTGAGGGGCAGGATTGTAGAAAGAGTGAAGAAGGTTTTATACAAGAGAACCATGCAGTTTTTATGACACAGGAACAGGCAAGAAGGCAGGATTGTAGAAGGAGTAAAGAAGGTTTTATGCAAGAGAACCATATGGTTTTTATGACACAGGAACAGGCAAGAAGGCAGGATTGTAGAAAGACCAAAGAAGGTTTTATACAAGAGAACCATGCAGTTTTTATGACACAGGAACAGGCGAGAGGCAGGACTGTAGAAAGAACAAAAAAGGTTTTATTCAAGAGAACCACACGGTTTTTATACAGTGATACCATACATTCTATTTGATTGGCTCATTAACAAAAACATCTTCCTCACACACTGCCCTTGAGAAGAACAGAAAGACAAAGAGGAAAAAGGATTTGTGAGGATGAGGGGGGTCTGCCCACACAGCACAGGTTACCTATGAGTAAACCCCACTGACTCCTTACAAACCCCTTCCCTCCCCACCCAGTGTTTGGGAAAACCAACCCCTGCCCCAGGCACTGGCACACAACAGCTCCCCTGGCATCTCCCACCTGCAGATTGTTTATATTTAACGAGTTATCACATCCTTACAACTCCCCAGAAATTCTCCCAACGCTCCCGTTTCTCTCTCTGTCCCATGGCATCCACACATGATGGGCAGGCTTGGCCAGGGCTCTCCATGTCCTGTGTCTGAGGAATATTTGCTCTGCTGAACCTCTGCTGCCCAACTCCAGATCCCTGAGCAGGGAAAGAGTGATTTGAAAGGATTTGAGAGTGCTACTCTTTGTGTTTATTTCTGTTGGACAGCTCAGAAAATAGTTTAACCTTGGACTTGATCTCAGAGGTTTTTTCCAACATTAAAATCCCTTCTAGGAGAAATTACTGAATAGGGATTTTTTTTCTTATAATTAATCTTGTAATTTTTCTGAGGGCTCACCTATATGGCAGTTTTTTAAAATTTTGGTTGTTTTTTTTTTCTCCACTATTTTCACTATTCCAGCCGTCTCTTCAGCTTGGAAACCCATACTCTGGAACCCACCTCCTAGAATGACAGCTATCTGAAATGTTATCTGTCTGAATATCCCTCCTAGCTCTCCACAGCTCCCTGCACTTCCCACCTTACAACACTTGGAAACCTTTATCATCTGGTTTGGGCTAGAAATTTGGTCTGTTGGTGTTTGTTTGAATATGAATTACACAGGGAGTGTTTGAAAAGCCCTCCCCTGGATCCAGTGCAGGAGTTGCTGCCCTCATCATGCCAGACACCAAAAGTTCCTCATTTTCTCCTGGCAGGTAAATTCCAACCACACCAACCAGGGGGTCTTTTTAGCAACTGTTGGTTGCACAAACACACCAGTGCCCAGCTATAAACTGACTCCTGCCAGTCTTGTTGTCACCTTTCTGCCTTAGGGACCCTTGAGTCTGGAAGTTTTTCCCAGTACAGAGCATTCCTGGCTATAATTTTTGGGTAAACATTGAAGCAGTTTCATTCTTAAAGGGGTTCAGATCTGCCTTCTTCCTGTCTAGGAAAGGAAAACAGTGATGCTCTCTAGGAGTCATCTGCTATTTTGTGTGTCTCCTGCCAAAGAAAACATCTGTGACTCCGTGTCCATCTGTTGGCTTTCTCTCCAAGCTTGGACTTGATGATCTGAGGGGTGGAACTGATGATCTTGGAAGTCTTTTCAATCTCAATGATTCTCTGGTTCTCTCAGTATCTGTTTAATCTGGTGTTTAGTTTCTGCCAAGCTGTGCTTGGGGTTGAAGGGGCTGAGGATAAACCAGTTTGGGAGAGCTCTGCCTGTGGGGAGCAGCTCCTATCACATGCTTGGCTTGGCAGGGAAGGGAATGTGAAGAGAAACCTTGGGAGAGAGGGAATAGGGCTGAGATAATGGCTAGCAGGGAATGGGAGTTGGAAGCTGGAGAGATTTGAGGAGCTGTTGCAGTTTAGAGGAACTGGGACAGATCTCCAGGAAACCCTGCCCTTTGTTTCTGCTGTGCTGACACCAAGCTGGCACAATCCATCCTTACAAATGAGTTTTGTGGTGGTTCCTGAATTGATCTCAGAGTGCAAAAACCAGCACGGCACAGGGCTTTGCAGTGATAATCAAAAACCAATGTACATTTATTGAATAACCACAGCAGAATGTGCTGGGGAGAAACTGGGGAAAAAGGGAAGAATAAGGAAAGAGAGGGAGGAAGAGAAAGGAAGGTATAGAGCTACCAAACCTAGAACAGTGAAGTCCTTCCATGTCCAGCTGATGGAGTTCATCAGGGGACATCTCAGAGATTCCAGTCCATCCAAACCCTTATTATACCCTTTTTTGATGGGGGAAGGGGATGAATCTTGAAATCAAACCAAAAGTAGTCTATTGTATTTTCTGAGGAAAAAAGGTACTTGGAGAAGGGTACACACAGTCCATGTTCAGCAGTGGGTGAGAGCCATTGTCTTCGTGGTCCACTGCTCACACCTGGAACATCCATCTTGCTTTGGTCAGCTTGGCTCCCCCACACACCTCCCTGGGCTGGGGGTTTCATGTCCCAGTCCTTGGAAGGAGCAGAGGGGCCTTTTCACATGGGGGTTTCATGGCTCAGTCCTTGGAAGGAGCAGAGGGGCCTTTTCACACAGGGGTTTCAGTGCTTGAGGGAGAGGCCTCTCCCATCTCAGTCTCTCAGTCTGTCTGTCACAGTGGCTGTAAAACAGGTGAGGGGTCTTCTGTGGGGACCACCAAAACCACCTCAGGAGAAGCCCAGCCAAGCCAAGAGGTGGGAAAATTCCAGAGCCATTGTTGCAAAAAGGGCAGAGTGCCCCTTTTTTCCTTTTCACTGGGCTCAGTGTAGCACACAGCAAACACACCTGTGAACAATAGCTCAGCAATGCCAGAAGCTGTGCTCAGGCCTCAGGGCCTTGCCAAGTGACTTTCTCCAGCAAGAGCAGAATTTCAGGTCCTTTTTCTTCAGTGTTCCCCAATCTTTGTCCCTTTCATGACAATCGTGAGGCAGATGAGGGAAACTTTGTGTGACAGGCGTCTGAGGATGAGGGAAGAGACTCTGACTCCATGTTTCAGAAGGCTTGCTTTATTATTTTATGATATATATTACATTAAAAGTGTACTAAAAGAATAGGAGAAAGGATTTCATCAGAAGGCTGGCTAAGAATAGAATAGGAAAGAATGATAACAAAGGTTTGTGGCTTGGACTCTGTCTGAGCCAGCTGGGCTGTGATTGGCCATTAATTAGAAACAACCAACATGGGCCAACCACAGATGCACCTGTTGCATTCCACAGCAGCAGATAACCATTGGTTACATTCTGTTCCTGAGGCCTCTCAGCTTCTCAGGAGGAAAAAATCCTGAGGAAAGGATTTTTCATAAAAGATGTCTGTGACAACTTCATGCAGAGACTTACACCAGCCTTGTCTCGCCTTGCCTTGCAGAAAGCCAGCTGAAGGAGGTGGAGGAGATGCTGGAGCAGGAAGGTTTGTCCCACATCTCCTGCAGTGCTGCCAGTGAACAGGTGGCCTATCTGCTGGTGGAGCGGGCGGCGCTGCTGGCCAGGCTGGAAGTGGCAGCCCAGCAGCTGGGAGCCCACAGCAGCATGGATGGGCTCCAGGTACCTCCTGCTCCCCGGCTCTGCCTGCCTCTGAGCTGTGGGAAAGGAATGTTTTTGGGATATTTCTGTAATGAAAATGGTTTCTCCTTTCTCTGAAGTGTCGGGTCTGAAATGCTTGAAAGGATTACAAGAAAGATGGAATGGAATGGTTTGAAACTGGCAGAACATGCCTAGATTGGATATTGGGAAGGAATTCCTGGCTGTGAGGGTGGTGAGGCCCTGGCACAGGTTGCCCAGAGAAGCTGTGGCTGCTCCTTCTCTGGAAGTGTCAAGGCCAGGTTGGGCTTGGAGCAGCCTGGGATAGAGGAAGGTGTCCCTGCCCATGGTAGGGTGTGGAATGGGATGAGCTTTAAGATCACTTCCAGCCCCAAACCAGTCTGGGATTCCAGGATTCTAAGTCAGTGCCTTTCTTCATTCTCACCCTTTGCCCTTGATTTGCTCCCACACCTGCACAGGGCCAGTGAAATGGGTTATTTGTAATCCTGGCTTGAGGAGTTGGTGATGTGTTTGGTGGAAGGATCTTCACTGGGTGAGAATGACTTCTCCCTGGGGGCTGCAGCCTCTCCTGAGGGGCAGCTCTGATCTCTGCTCTTTGTGAGCAGGGCCAGGACATGAGGGAGCTGCTGGAGCTGTGCCAGAGGGGTTTGGGTTGGATGTCAGCTTCTTCCCCCAGAGGGTGCTGGCACTGCCCAGGCTCCCCAGGGAATGGTCCCAACACTGCCAGAGCTCCAGGGGGGTTTGGACAGGCTGGGACTGTTGGGGTGTCTGTGCAGGGCTGGGGGCTGGACTGGATGGTCCCTGTGGGTCTCTCTCAGCTCAGGATATTCTGATTCTGTGCTTCCAAGGCCACCACTTTCCACCTACTCATGACTTGTGGCCGTGTCTCTGTGGAGCTGGAGTCCAGGAATGCTCTGGCATCCCAGGAGCTGCTGTTTGTCCCTGAGGTCCCAAGCCCGAGGAGGGAGCAGGACCTCAAATAGGGGTCAGGGCCCCTTCTCTTGTTCCTTTCTATTTAATCAGGTGAAGGACACATTGGAGATGTGTTTTCCCGGAAAACTGAGTCTCCCTGACAGGGCTGATTGCTGTGCCCAGTGATGTCATTGCTGTCTGTGCCTTGGGAGCACAAACTGTTGATTAAACACTCCATTGTTCCCGGGAGCATCCCCTTGTTCTGCAGAACCATTAGTGTTACAGGTTAAGGTGTTAATTGCTCCTCTTGCTCTGTTTACTGGAATGTGTGGCCTTGCTTGTTCCCAGCTGGCCTGTTCCACTCTCGGAATCAAGGGCTGGACACGTTCCTGTCTGCTTCAGGGATGAATTCAGCTTTTAACCAGACTGCTCAAGCAGAATTAATTGTTTTATTGCAGCCCCAGGAAAGGAGAAAGGCGGGATACAAACCTGCCTCTCTGTGTGGTCAGCTCTGAGGAATCCATATGGAAATACCTTCTGGATTCATGGCATGTGCTGGCTCACCCACCCTCTGAAGTGCCAAATATCAAAGCAGCCGATGTGCTGAGCCTTAGGACCCCTTCAGAGCAGATGCAGTGGAGCAGGAACGTGTAACTCCATAAAAAAAGGGATGTGGAGATGTCCAGGGAAGCTCTTGGATCCCTGGCAGTGCCCAAGGCCAGGCTGGACAGGGCTTGGAGCAGCCTGGGATGGTGAAGGTGTCCCTGCCATGGTGGCACAGGATGGGCTTTAAGGTCCCTTCCATTCCAAGCCTTTCTATGACCCCATGATTGTGAGTCTCCCAGTGTTACTCTGTTACTCTGCTCTCCCTCTTTTCAGGTTGGTCCTTAAGCAGATTTTTACCAGGTTTAGAGTAAAAAACCCAGAGCCCAAACAGTGTCACAGCCCCATCCTCACAATGTGCCCAGCCTGGGTGGGAAATAATCCCACCTCACATTTCAGGGCAGGGCTGCCTGGTGGGCATCTCCTGCCTTTGGTTTGTCCCAGAACTGGCATGGAGATGAGGAAATCCACATTTTGGAGATGAGGAAATCCACATTTTGGAGATGAGGAAATCCACATTTT
>WBNP01001174.1:7941-18636 GCA_013401095.1 Passerina amoena
TGCAATAAACCCCAAATCCCAGCAGGGCCCTGCACCCAGGCCCTTTGCAAGAAACCCCAAATCCCAGCAGGGCCCTGCACCCAGACCCTGTGCAATAAACCCCAAATTCCAGCAGGGCCCCTGCACCCAGGCCCTTTGCAAGAAACCCCAAATCCCAGCAGGGCCCTGCACCCAGGCCCTTTGCAAGAAACCCCAAATCCCAGCAGGGCCCTGCACCCAGGCCCCTTTGCAATAAACCCCAAATTCCAGCAGGCCCCTGCACCCAGTCCCTCTGCAATAAACCCCAAAATCCAAAAGCCCCCTGCACCCAGGCCCTTTGCAATAAACCCCAAATTCCAAAATGCCCCTGCACCCAGGCCCTTTGCAATAACCCCAAGTTCCACGACCCGGCTTCAGAGATCTCTCGTCTCCGTCCCTCCCGACCATGCTACCCCGTCAATCCTACAGAAGCTGAAACCAGGTTTGATTAGGAGGGAAACAAGGCTTTCAGCTCTGCCTGTCAGTGGGGCCCAATCCCCAGGAACCAGGATCACTCTGATGATCAGCCCTGGGGTTTGCTCCTCAAATGCTTCCCTGTTAAAACTGAAGACTCTTGGACAAAGGAAGATTTTCCTGAATAATGGATCCTCAAGATTTTGTTCCAGATCCCAAAGTTTGTTTTAACTCCCGACAGTTCCTAATGGAATAAAGAAGTTTTGATTCATGGCCCTCGTTTGGCACAAATAATTTTCAATAGCCTGTGTTCTGTTTGTACCAGGTGAAGCTTTTTGCCATGATTTCACAGAATTGAATGGGAAAGAAAATTCCCATTGACTGGACTGGCAACATAAAATACCACATTAATTTCTTAATACCTAATTAAGACTATTCTGTCAAATAAATCTTTATTTTTGGCGTAGTACTCCTCATGTTAATTGTACTCATTAAGATTGGGAAGAATTCAACACAAACTTTTAATAAAGACCCAGGGTTTGGGTGGGGCTCAGGGGCTGATGTGGAATTTCCTGGCATAAAATTGCTTTCTAGGTGTCCTTGGGATTTTCAGCCTGGATCAGACCCATTCCATGTGGCCAATACTTGCCTCCAACATTGATGGATTTAGGAAAAGTCCAAGTCTGAATTGTTTGGGGTGTGTGTGATAAATCTCCCTCTATGCCTAGTTTGTGAGAAACAGTCATTTGTTAGAATTTTAGAAATTCTCCTCCTTATAGCTCAAGTTGTAACAATTTGTGGGGTTTTTTTTTAAATTTCAATTTAAGGAAGTCCTTGGCTGAATCTCTGTGGAACTGACCAAGATGGAAGTCAGAGAATCATGGAGTCATAGAATATGCAGAGCTGGAAGGGATCCACAAGGATCATGGATCCAAATCCTGGCCCTGCACCCCAACAATCCCACCCTGTGCATCCCTGGGAGCGTTGTCCTGGAGCTCTGGCAGCCTTGGGAATGTGCCCATTCCCTGGGGATCCTGTTAAGTGCCCCAGCACTCTGAGGGAAGAACCTTTTCCTGAAATACAACCGAAACCTCTCCTGACACAGCTTCAGCCCAGCTCCTGTCACTGCTCAGCAGAGGGAAGAGCTCAGTGCTTGTCCTCTCTCCACTTCTCCTGAAATCATCAGTCAGATGGACAGGAAAAGGACCTAAATCTCCATCCAGGAAAATTTTATCCTAAAGACCCACGGAGGGAAGCTCCAATTTCCATTCTATAATGGCTTCACCAATCTTGGATCAGGAGTTTTCTCCTGGAGAGCTTATTGTAGTCCCAAACGTGGGGAATACATAAAAACCTCCCTCCTTTGTGGAGTCTTTGCTTCTTTTTGCCTGGGTTAGGATTAAATGTGTGAGATGGAATTTCTTGTTGGGACTCAGATGTTTATGAGTTCTTATCTCTGTCACAGTCTCACAAACCCTGAGTTCTGCAGCACTTCACTCCAACAAACTAAACATGGAGCCCCAGCTCTCTCTGCAAGGCCTTTGAAGGATCAACTGTCCAATTAAGACAGTTAACAGACCGAAAACTATTAAGACAGAATTAAGCCAGAAAACCTAAATGATTTTCACTTTTAACCCAATAACCAACCATCCATGCCCGCAATGGGGACTTTTTTATCTAATTACACAAAACCACCCAAACACATGGAGAAGAAGGTGAAGAGGAAGAAGAAAAAGGAGAAGAAGAAGAAGAAGAAGAGGAAGGACCAGCCTCTGCCCTAAAACCTCCATCTTGCTTTATATCCATTACTATATTCTAAACCCTTAAACTCTGAGTTTCCCACCCTGTGATCTCACACACTTCTATTCAAACTCCACACCCACAATCCCAGTTCTATCATTCCATTTTGGAAGCTTCTCCACGGCCTCAGGTCAATGCAGTGTTCTCCTGGGGGTCAGTGCCTGGCAGCACAGAAATCTGAAATTCTCAACTCTCCTTCCCTTCAGTGCCACGGATCTGGAGCATTCCCTCGTGGAGAAGTGACACCGAAGGTAAACAGCAGCTTCATCTCTCCAAAATGAAAACCGAATGTGCTCCCTTCACATCAAAGAGCCAAGAGTTGAAGAGTCCCAGACTCCGGGACAGAGAGGTTCGACTCCAACATAAAAACCTCATTAGCACATGAAAGTGTTACATAAACATGTTTGCATTGTTATTTACTGAGTGGCCCAGGAATGCTTTGTACCACTTAATCAACTCAAGGGCTCGAGCAGCGGGGAGGAAATGGCTTTGCAGTAATGAAAGACAAAGATTCCAGATCAAATGGAAGTGAAAAAGAACAAATAATCCTCCAGAAAAAACAACGAAAGCCCCAAATCCATCCAAAACTCTGTATATAAAAAAAAAAAAAATGCAGCCTCAAAACAACTGTCTAGAAATGAAACTTGTAATTGTTTGGAATGGCTGCTTTGGAATTACATCTGCATTTTAATTAACATTTCAATTATAGTTTGAACTACTCACCTCATGCTTTTAGGTCGTGAATCACCAAGGGGGCCAGAGTTTCAGGCAGAAAACAGATCCTAGAAAGGGTTGAAAAGAAATTTCTTCATCAGGGCTTTTCCTTGGAAGGTTGTAAAATTCCTGACAGTAAAGGCAATATGGGTTATACCAATGGGAAAGAGGATTTGGGCAGGATTCTGAATCTGAGGAGGGGAAAAAAAAGGGGATTATTCTGAAAAAAAAAAAAAAAAAAAAAGAGATTTGTTTAATTATGAGCAGCTGACAGGCAAGACCCTTTCGTTGCATGTCATCCAAAGCCTACATGGGCTGTTTTCATTTAGAGCAGGAAAATTGCAAGAACCAGGCTCTCTTCAATCCATCTTGGTAGGAACTTCTTTAAACAGAGCTTTTAGAGCATGGTGACGCTTCAAAAACTATTGTCCTCAAGGTACTCTGAGAACTGAGATGAAATTAGATCAATCCCAACTGTGGTGTTTTGGTGAAGCTCCTGTCAAGTCCTCAATGTCCACAATTCCTGTCCTTGGCAGACATGGAGGGACACTCCATAGGAAGGAAATGACCCTGGAAAATATTTCTTTTTTTTCTGGTTCATCTGTAGAAGACACAGTGGTGACCATGTGGGAATGGGGCTGAGAAGGGGCTGGGGAATTCCTGAGGGAGCTGGGAAGGGGCTCAGCCTGGAGCAAAGGAGGCTCAGGGGGGGCCTTGTGGCTCTGCACAGCTCCTGACAGGAGGGGACAGCCAGGGGAATTTGGGATCTGCTCCAGGGAACAGGGACAGGAGGAAAGGGAACAGCCTCAGGCTGGGCCAGGGCAGCTCAGGCTGGAAATCAGCAACAATTCCTTCCTGGAAAGGGTCATCCAGCCCTGGGCAGAGGTGGAATCCACATCCCTGGGAGATTTAAAAGCCCTGTGGATGTGGCACTTGGGGACACGGGTCAGTGGTGACCTTGGCAGTGCAGATTTGACGATTTCGGGATCATTCCCACCCCAAATGATTCCAGGATTCTCTCTTGACCTCCCTGCTCTCCTTCAGAACATCCAGTAACGCCACTTTGGCTGATGGGATGATCTCAGGCCATGGTGACCATGAACATTTTGAGGGAAAGTCAGGCACAATCTCCAATAAAAGAAAATTCTCCTCCCTTCTCTCAACACTTCCATGATTTAAACCAGGCCTAAACTCTGAAGGAAGCTCTCAGGAGCAACCATAGCTCAGAATATGATCTGCAACCTGACAGTCACCAAACTCCACAGAATTTAATTTTTTTTTCTTCAAAAATGTTGCCATTCCCTTTCTTGTTTTGCTTTCAGTACTTCTTTGACATTTTGCCTCCTGGTTTAAGTTACACCAGAAAACAGCAGATTGTGATTCACTGGGGCTAAACCTCAACTTTGATAGATCACTGCTCACTGGAAGGCAGAGAAGTGACTTTTATTTAAATCAGCTGTGGAATCATGGTGACAAATGCAAACAACCCAAAATAAAGGCAGGTTTTATGAGGGAGGCTGTTCTTGTAAGATTTTGGAAAGCATCAGGCGAGAACAGACTGAAATCAATTTGCAGCTGATTCTGTGGTGTGGATGCATTGATGAGGCAAGCTGAAATTATGGAAAACATCATTTAAATCTGCGGGGAGCCAGCCTTCCATTCTGGACAGAGAGAATATTTGTTTAGGGAAGATAAACAAGGCAGAAGTGAAAATTTGATCCCTGTTTGATACAAGGAAAATTCTGTCCTTGTCTGAGCACAGACAGCAAGAATTCAGCAGAATCCTCTCATGGAGTGAGACACACACATTTTTATGTGATCCCAGGAAAAATTGCTTCCGTCTGGGCAGATACAATTATCTGGAGAAACTGATAAAATTCAGATTCTTCTCTGAGTTTTTTGGTCTGGCACCACTGGGTGATCTACATTTGGCTGGCACACAAGATTGGTGTGTTGGCCACAGGGAGCTCAGGTCTGGTCCCACTGCCATGGCCAGGGTTGAATTTTTATGCCCAAAAGTTGAGGTTTTAAGCCCAAAAGTTGAGGTTTTTAAATCCAGTTGAGTTGAAGTTTTAAGCCCCAAAGTTGAGGTTTTAAGCCCAAAGTCAATAGCCCAAAGTCATGTCACCTCAAATTCCCGGGAATCTGGAGGTGGCTGAGTTGCTGTGCTGCAATCAGGGGTGCAGAACAGAAGCTCCAATTAAAAAATTGAAATGTTGTTACAAAAACCAAGGCCTGCCCAGCTGCATCCTTCATCCAAACGTGACAAACACGAGGAGGGATTCCCACCACCTCTGTGCTGTCTCTGGGAGCAAATCCAGGGAATCCAAGGCTTGGAGAACACTGGCTGCTGCTCCTCTGTGAGCTCCCATCACACACCACATCACTGGTGGTACTGGTCAGCTCTGAGAGCCTCCTCTCTGATAGCCCCATCTAATTAAATCTGATGCATTTTTGGGGGGCTCCCACCTTTTCCTATTTGAAAAGGGATTTTCCCATTTGAAAAGGAATTTTCTCATTTTTTCCCCCTTTTTCCCCCCATTTTTCCAGTTTTTCTGCTATTTTTCCATTTTTCCCATTTCCCCCTTCCCATTTTCCCTCAATTTTTTTTCCCATTTTCCCACCTTTCCCCCACTTTTTCACAGTTCTGGCTCCATCCTCCACGTGTCCCATCACCAAGCACCCAGCCAGGCACTCTCATCTTCAGGAGTTTTCTCCGTGATCCTTGTGGGACACTTCCAGCTCAGGAATTCTGTGATTCCATGATTCCGTGATCCCATGATTCCGTGATTCCATGATTCTGTGATTCTGTGATTCCGTGATTCTGTGATTCCATGATTGATTCCATGATTCTGTGATCCCATGATTCCGTGATCCCATGATTCCGTGATTCCGTGATTCTGTGATTCCATGATTCCATGATTCCTGCTCTCCCAGGATGAAGTCAGCGGAGACCCAGCCTTGTCCTCCTGCCACCCCTGCCGGTGTTGGTCACTCAAGTGCCCGTTTGTCCCCACATCTGGCGCTGATCTAAGCCCAGAGTGGCCACAGAAACACAGCGTCCTCCAGCCCCACACACGCACAGATGGCTTTGAACTCCTCCAGGCTTTCCTCCTGATTTCTTCCCTGTGTTTTGGTTTGGGTTTGCTGCTCCTTTTTTTGTTGTTATTTTGTTTATACAAACCTTTTCCAGGGACTGTGTTCTTTGTTATCCCTGTGGGAGAGGGACAGTTGTTTTTTCACCCCTTCCACAGCAATTTTTTTTTTTTTTCCAGGCACTGCCCCGATATGGAATTTGCACATGTTTGAAGCAGAAATAAATGATTAAGATTTTTTTTCCCTTTTCCCTTTTTTTTTGCCCCTTTCTTGGAGCTGGATGAAGGTAAGAACACAACATCCTTTCCTACAGCCATCATGTGCAAGCGATTACAGAGTTGCCCTTAACTTGTACCATATCCCCAGTCAGCCCTAATAAAAAAGACACAAGAAATATGAATTCCACCAGATTCCTGTATGGAATCAATCCCTGCTGTGTTGTTAAAACAGCAGAGGAAATTTGGTGTTGAAAGAATCAGAATTAAAGGGAGAAAAAAGCCACAGGATAAATCAGGGTTCTAACACCAGAAAGACAAACCTATACTGGATAAAATCTTATCACAAGTGCTGCCCCTATTTTATAGAGTTGTTGGTCATTACACAATATGTGAATAAATCTGCTAACCCCAGGCTGGAAAAGAGTAAAACCTTTGAATAAATATTCACTCAAAGGGTTCCTGCATGTGGAAATGTTGGAGCCTGGATGGACAAGGATTAAGTTCAGCTTCAAAGTGGAGAGCTTGGATGCTGTGAAATGAGTTTGGACTGATTTCAGTTCACTTTGTCTGTGCAGTCATCCCCTAAAATCACTGTAGAAGAATAAATATATCCAGAAAGGGATTTATTCTCCCTCTCAGGATGGGAAATAACTTACCTCTCTCTTTACCTCCAAAGCCAAGCTGGATGATGGAGGTTTAAATAGCCAAAATTAGGTAAAAACATATTCACAGATATTTCTGATGTTAAATGGTCCCTGCCACAGAGCCAAGATCTCTTTCCAGGATTTTAGAGGTGCTGCTCAACATCATAATCATGATGCCATCCTTCCTCAGCCAAAACTCAGGTGGTCTGCAAACATCCAGGATCTCTGGAAATTGCCACGGAATCACAGAATCATAGCTTGGACTTTGAGAGATCTTTTCCAATTTAATGATTCTGTGATTCTCTGAGAGGGACACTCCTGTGAAAGGAGGAACTGAGCTGGGAAAAGGGAGTCACAACCAGTGGTTACATCATTATGCAGGAATAGTTTTGGGAAGAATATCCCAAATTTAGGGATGCATGGGACCTGTTAGATGATGTGGGAAGGTGAGTGAGAGGCAGTTGTGACTCTGAAATTCAGAGAAGTGATTCTGTGAATCACAGAATCATAGCTTGGACTTGATGATCTGAGAGATCTTTTCCAGTTTAATGATTCTGTGATTCTCTGAGAGGGACATTCCTGTGAAAGGAGGAACTGAGCAGGGAGAAGGGATTCACAGCCTCAGGATTACCAATGGTTGCATCATTATGCAGGAATATTTTGGGAATAATATCCCAAAATTAGGAATGCATGGGACCCGTTAGATGACGTGGTAAGGTGAGTGACGGGCAGTTGTGACTCTGAAATTCAGAGAAGTGAGGAATGTCCAGCACTGACTGGCTGCCAACAGAAGATTTAATGACCATTCCTATTCCTGATTGCCCATCCCAGAACCAGAGGATATCTGGAATTGCAGGGGCATGAGAAGAGCTGTTATAAGGGAATAAGGGATGGGAGCAAAGCATTGATTTTATTTCCTTTTCTAACCCATCCAGCAAAATTATTTCCTCAGATCTGCCAATCAGATCTTTCTGGTTCTGGTGAACCCCGAGAATATCCTGAGTTGGAAGGAACCCACAAGGATTCCACCTGCTGGCCCTGGAAACTCCCCAAAATCTCACCCTGTCCAAACCCTCCTGGAGCTCTGGCAGCCTTGGGAATGTGCCCATGCCCTGGGGAGCCCGGGCAGTGCCCACCACCCTCTGGGGAAGAGCTTTGTCCTGATATCCAACCTAATCCATCCCTGGCACAGCTCCATGCCGTTAATTTTTATTTTAAAAACATTTCACTCTCATTTCCCAGGTCCACACAGTCCTTGGGGGATCAAAAATAATCAAGTAATTTGTCTGCAGGGTTTGGGAAAGTGCTGGGGTGTGGAGCAGGCTCTGGGATGCTGGGAAGGGTCGGATTTTCTACAGGATGAGGAATCCCACAGGATCCCATAAGAGGAACTCCATACCAATGCCTGAACCAACACCTAATTCTTGCACAAGTTCCCTTTTTTATATTATATTTCATATTAACATCAACCTGTAAATTGCTGTTGGTCAAAACTCTCATCTTCAAAAAAAAAAAAAAAAAAAAAAAGAGGAAAATCCACAAAATTCCTTCCTGGAGAACCTCCTTTGGTCTGAGGTTCCTTTTTCTCAGGATAAACACCAGTCTGGCTCTCCTGGTTATTCCCGTATTCCCATTATTTTCATCTGTAAACAATTTCAGCCATAGGATGGAGAGGAGATGAAATGTGCAAAGCAGAAAGTCACTCAAGTGTTCCAAAACTGTGACATTCCCTTCAAATGAGTGGCCTTGGAGAACAATTCCTTTGGTTTATGATGATCCCAAGGATTTTCAGCTCCCTGTTCCCACTCTGAGCCACGAAGAACAAAAACCCAGTTTACACGAGACCAGCATTCCTCAGAAAACGGATTTCAGATTTTCTCTGGAAGGTGCCACCGAATATAAATTCTGAAATTGTGAAAGATGAAAGGTTTGAAACCCTGGAGGGCACCTCTGGTGAGGCTTTCTCGTTCCCTGTGCTCTGTGTCCTGCACAGCTCCATTCCCATCCACATCTGGGAACAACATTGTCCCTGGAATCCAAGCTGGGGCAAAGTCTCCCTTTAGCTCAAACATTCTGTCTTCTGATAGGAAAATTATCCCCAAATTTGTTCGTGTGTTCCTGAAGGGAAAACATCCCTTAAATCAGCCAGGCAAATTTGCTTTCATGTCATCCAAATTAAGTGTTCTTGCAATGTTTTCCAAATAGTTTATCCAAGGGAAAAAGCAAATAAAAGCAGGCGGAGAAGGAAAGACAGAGGGCGAGGATGGAAAATTGTTCTTTGTTCATTTGATTTATTTTTGTCAAGACCTGAAGCCACCCGAGAACATTAATGAGTCACTTTTGAGAGCTGGGATAAAGGAAAACAAGATTTTATCTCATTTCTGCAGAGCATGAAAAACTGGACGTGGATGGATGGTGTGAGGAAAACCTGGCTGAAGCAGAGTTGACACTTTCAAGGGTATTCCAGAGCTTTGATTAATTGTAACAAATTAATAATAAAAGGATGGCCAAGGAAAATGTGTGCCTGTTTCTGGGTGGGATGGGTGATTTAGAAAGAGCTGCCACAAATAAGGCTGAGATACCCAACCTCTTCCATGCTTCAGTCTTCCAACAGGATTCCCAGGCCTCTATGACAAGATGTGGGGAGAATTCCATGAATTTCATGAGAATTCCATTAATTTCTTGAAGATAATTCCAGCAGTGGATAAAGGTCAAGTCAGGGATTCCTTGAAGGATCCTCCTGTCCAATTCCATGAATTTCGTGAGGAGAATTCCACCAGTGGATAAGGGCCAAGTCAGGGATTCCTTGAAGGATCTTCCTGTTCACTTCCATGTGCAGAGAGAACTGACGTCCTTAAAAACCGTATCAGGTCATGGAGAACACCTTGTTAGCCCTTATAAAAAGGAATTTCTTCCCAATATCCCATCTAAACCCACCCTCCTCCAGTTTAAGGCCATTCCCTGTGTCTGTCCCTCCATTCCTTGTCCCAAGTCTTCTCCAGCTCTCTTGGAACCCATTTAGGCACTGGAAGGGGCTCTGAGGTCTCCCTGGAGCTTTCTCTTCTCCCAGTTGGACAATCCCAACTTCCCCAGGATGTTTTTAAAGTGATCAGTTAGTGGCTCTTGTCTGGAGACGCAGCAGAGGAGACAGATCATTTTCCCAAGGAATATTAGAGATATTATTCCAAAAGATTTCATTCCACACAGCCTAAAAACAAAACAAACAAAAAAAACCAAAACAAAACAACAAACAAACAAAAAAAGATTAAATAACTTTAAAGTTTTAACCAGCTGATTCCTGACTCATCCTTAGGGATGTGGCTCCTTTAGCTTCAAAGTTAATGGAAATCCATGGAAAAACTGGGTTTGCCTTGGGACCTCCAGTAGGGTGGAATTAAAGAGCCCTTCCCAAATAACTGCTCGAGACAGGGAGTTAGACCAGATGATCTCCAGAGTGTTGGAACCCTGGCTGCTGAGAATTTCAGATTTTTGTGCTGCCGGGCACTGACCCCCAGGAGAACACTGCATTGACCTGAGGCGGTGGAGAAGCTTCCAAAATGGAATGACAGAACTGGGATTGTGGGTGTGGAGTTTGGATAGAAGTGTGTGAGATCACAGGGTGGGAAACTCAGAGTTTAAAGTTCTAGAATATGGTAATGGATATAAAGCAAGATGGAGGTTTTGGGGCAGAGGCTGCTCCTTCTTCTTCTCCTCCTTCTTGCTCTTGTTCTTGTTCTCCTTCCTCTTCTTCTTCTTTTTCTTCTTCTTCTTCTTCTTCTTCTTCTTCTTCT
>WBNP01001176.1:0-29426 GCA_013401095.1 Passerina amoena
AGGATGAACCAGGCCCTGCAGCTGAGCCAGGCCCTGCATGGCACGAGGAGCTTGGAGGGGGTCTCCTCCAAGCACTGGCAATTGCTTGCTGCTCGGGACCTGCTGAAAGGCGGCTCCATCCAGGCGGAGATGGAGCTGCTCCTGGGCAGCGCTGGTAAGAGGGGGCTCTCCATCCCTGGTGGGGCACACGTTGGCTGAAGCCAGTAAAACATGGTTTATGCTCTTGTGGTAGCCCTAAACAGGTGATGGACATCGTGGTACAGTGGGTCTGTGAGCCTTCATTTGTAATGAAAGCTTTGGCAGGTTTTTTTTTTTCCCTGTCAAAATCGATCAAAACTGCCCACTGGGATTTTAGACAAGGGCCAGATTCCTTCCTGCCAGTACCAGGGGCACCAAATGCCACATCCCTGCACTGGCCTGGATCACCAGGTCAAATGAAGGCTGCAGCAAAGTGGCTGAAGCCCAAAGCCAGCAGTGTCACCTCAGTTCCGCATTTTGGCCTTCTGAGGATGCTGGGACTGCCCATGCTGGTGCTACAACCCTCACCTTTGTTCTGTCATGCAATCTTTTGGGAATGACACCAATTTTCTGTGCTGCACTGAGGGTGCAGCAGTCACCTGTAGCACCCCTGGAGCTTGTGTGCCCTCGGTTTTACCCAAGGCAGGTCATGGAGCAGGACAGGAAAAGTGACGAAACCCAGCCCTCAGAGGCAGTGCTGAAGGGCTGTTGTAAGCAGAGGTGATGTTCATGGGCTCTGTGCCCTCTCCTGTCTCTGATGCAGAGTCCCAGAGGATGATAGCAGATGAGGTGGCTGTGAGCAGCCCCAGCAGGGAAGAGCAGCTCCGGCAGCTCACGAGGGCAGCGCTCGGTGAGTCCAGGCAAGAGGCCGGGTGGGCTCCCAGACACCCAGCACCCTTGGGGAGCTCCTCCAGAAGGAAGGGCCTATCCACCCACCACAGGCTGTGCTCTGGGGCTTTAACCCAGCCAGGGAGGGTGGCACTGGGGAATTTATCTGAAGCAGATGCTGAGGAGGTCAAACCATGAGAGGCGATGATGTGAGAGATGGGGAGATGTGAGAGGTGGTCAAAGAATATCCAATTTTATTGTGGACTACAAATGCTTATAGACTGTTTTAGGAAGGCTAGTAATGTTTTACTACAATGATTGGGTTAAAAATCACATAAACAAACTTAGACATTTTAAACCTCTCTTGCCTGCAGAAGTCTGGTGTAATTTTCTTTTTCCAGTAAACCCGTCTGATTGAATCTTCCTGCAATCTTGATTTAATCCTCAAAGTTCTGTTTGCTCTTGCCAAGGCATCCTGTTATCAAATCTCTTAAGCTAGCCAGGTCCAAAGTCCATCATCTGTCCTGTGTGTCCCAATATCCCAGTAGTGAAGAGCTCCCTCAGTGTCTCCTGGGCCAGTCACCACAGAGACACCACGTGGAGGCTCCAGGGTCCAGCTGTCACCTCTGGCTGTCACCTGGGAAGAGACCAGCCCTGTTTCTGTCCCCACAGCTGTTGCATCTGAGAGGATTGCTCGAGAGAATGCTGCTGCTGCTGCAAGGAAGAGGGAGGCTAGAAAGCGCAGGTCTGGCACCTCTCAGCACGCAGCTTTGCTCCTTCCACTCTTTCAGGTGTTTCCCAGTGCTCCCCCAGAGTGCCACTACTCCCTGTTTGCTCATTTGGACCTCTCAGATGTAGGGTGGCCTGTGGGTTTAAGCTGCAGAATTACCAGGGGAAGGAGAAAAATTAACACTGCCCACCGCCAGCTCAGATTTACTCCTCACACCTTGTGCAAATCTTGTGCACTTCATCCTTAATCAACCCCCAGAATACCCCCTGAGCAGTGCTTAGATTCCTAGAAGGATCACTTAAAATCACACTGTGGCCATACTTGAATCTCTGGACTCACATCTCACCTCCTGGGAATACTCCAGCCATGAATCCTTGCAGCTTCACACTGGGATATAAAGCAAATGGAAAAATGATGGTGAGCACCTGGGCTCAGCTGATTTCTTCAGCCCAGTTATGCAAATGCACCCTGCCCAATATCCACCCCACCCCAACAACTGCTAAAAATTCCTTTTTCTATGGCCCATCAGCATTGATATTCCATCCAGACCCTCACCCCAAACCTACCAAATCAATTCTGGGCCTGCAGGCTGCTGGACTGGAGGAGGAAACACTGCAGATAGACAGGACAGACACTCCCATGTGCAAGAAGAGAGTCCAGGGGAGGGCATCTAGTGCCCTCTACCATTGTCCAACCCCCTCCAGGACCAGAAATCCAGTGGGACCCCAACGCCAGGGCCAGCCCCTATCAGCTGCTCGCCACCTTAGCCCCCCTTCCATCAAACCAGTGCCCTCCTCATGCCTCTGGCTGCCCTTGATGCTCTCTCTGCTCTCCCATCTGGCAGGCTGGAGGAGGAGGGTGAGGACTATGATGAGGATGAGGAGGATGATGAGGATGAGGAAGAGGGGGGAGGACCCTCCTATCAGAAGAAGAAGAAGCAGAAGCAGAAACAGACGGAGAAGCAGGAAAAGACAGGGAAGCAGAAAAAGACAGAGGAGCAGAAAAAGACAGGGAAGGAAAAAAAAACAGAGAAGGAGAAAAAGACAGAGAAGGAGAAAAAACAGAAGCAGAAGAGGAAGGAACAGCAGCAGGAGCAGCAGCAGGATTTGTTGCCCTGGAACAGAAAGCCCAGGTCTAGGCGTCCTCGGTTTGTGCGGGATGGAACAGGGGACCTGAAGACACAGAGGATGGTGAGGAAATACCGTGTGTGCTGCCAGGCTGAGGGTGTTTGCCAGGCAAGGCAGAGAGGAGGAGCTGTGACACAAGGGATGCCACATCAATGGGGTGAGGGGGGCAGACTTGGAGAGCTGCAGAAAGGCAGCAGGGAAAGGCTCCCTGAAATAGGGCTCTCCTCCAGCCAGGTCTCATGAGCTCTTGGAGATCTATTTCACATATATCAGATAGCTCAGCTACCTTAGGAGGCATAAAATCAGCAGGATGGCTCCTGTGGTAGTGTTGGAAACAAAAAGTTTGTAATAAAAGGCAAAATAACCAAACTTTTTACAGAGAAAAACCAAGCCAGGTGCAAGAGGTTCTTGCTCCTGGTAAAACACCCCACAAAAGCCGTTAGTTTCTTTGTTCTCTTATTTTTCTAGTAAATTGCTCAGGCAAGACTTTCTGGCTTCTGTCCAATTAGCTATCCTTAAGTTTGAAGTGAAGTCCCCCAGGTCCTGTGAGGTGCCTTATTTGCTAATTGAGGAAAGAAACTTCTGGGCTTTTTTTTTTTCCTTTTTAAGGAGACAAAAGATAGTTTTTGTCACCCCCTCCACAGGGGGCACATTCCTACAGCTCCCTCCTGCAGGCTCAGGACTGGCCGAGGGATTCACACCATCCCCCGTGGCCAGCAGGGAAACTGAGAAATGCTGGAAAGCAGAGATGATGGCTGGGACACAAATCCCACTGCCAGGGGTGCTCCAGCTCACAGGGGTGGGTCCCAACAGGAGGGCTCAGCCCCAGTGCTTGTGGTATTTTATATAATGTTAAAACAATTCACATGAAACCAATCAAACAATGACCAGTTGGTAAACAATGTCCAAACCACATTCCAAAGCAGCAAAACACTGGAGAAGCAAATCAGATAATTAATGTTTTCATTTTCATCTGAGGCTTCTCAGCTTCCCAGGAGAAGAAATCCTGGGCAAAGGGGATTTTTCCAGAAAACATGACAGTGACACCGGCTGATGCCACCTGTGCTGTGTCCCCACAGGCATGGGCCTGGGATGCCATCCGGGAGCTTGTCAGGAGCTTCTGCAAGTTCAAGAGGGACATGAAGAATCAGACACGCCGTGCAGAATTCCTGGAGTTTCTCCGTCAGGAGCGAAGAAACAAGAGGGAAAGTACGTCCAGTGTCCTGCCACCCCTGCTCCTCCCTCCCCTGGGTTTGGGTAGAGAAGAAAATGGAGAAAACCTGTCCCTTACCTCCCACCACCATCACTTAGTGCCCTGTTGTGCTGTTGCATCTCTCTCCAGCAATGTTGTATATGCAAGTTTGCATCCCTGCCTAAAAAAACAAAAAAAAAAATCCCAACCCAAAACAGGAAACACTAAATGGAGCTAAGGTGAGACAGGCCAGAAAAACAAACAAAAGGAAATTGTTTTCTGGGCAATAGGGAGCTGACCTGAACAGAAAGTTTACGCACAGGTTTGAGAGGAGGCAGGAAAAGCAGTTAGAAAATCATCTACTAAACACACAGAAACCCTATTTAGATCAAGAGAATTTTGTATATGGGGGAAACAGATTTTTTTCCCTTTCATCCTCCCTCATTATCTGCTTGTGGGCTCTGTCAGGGCCAGGGCCAGCAGCTAGACAGAGCAGCAGGCTTTAGCAACAGGCCATTCCCTATGGAAACAGTGAACATAAACACTCTGTGGGTGCAAAGAGGAGGAGGGAAGGAGGAGATCACCAGGCCAGAGGGAAGGTGTAGCTCACAGTGGTAGAAAGGCCCCCAGCAAATTGCATGCAGCTGAGGGAAGCCCAGGTGAGGTGAAGGAGCAAAGCCAGTGCTGGGCAGCAGCACACAGCATCTCTTCCCCTGCCTCAGACTTGCCTGTCAAGGAGAAGAAGAGCAAAAGTCCTGCCAAGAGCCCTGCCAAGAGCCCCCGCAAGGGCAAGGACAAGGGCAAGGGCAAGGGGCAGCAGCAGAAGGTGACGCTGATCAAACGCCGCATTTTGGACAAACAGATCATCGTCGTCAACTTCCTCGTGGATGACCTCCGCTTTTACCTGGAGATAGACAGGTAAGTTCTGCTTCCACCTTCTTCTAGGTGCTTGGGCACCTGGTGGTACAGAATCCCAGAATGGTTTGGGTTGGAAGGGAGCTTAAAGGGCATCTCGTTCCAGCTCCCTGCCTTGGGCAGGGATGTGTCCCTCTGGACAAGGTTGCTCAGAGCTCCACCCAACTCGGTCTTGGCACCAGCCTGCCTTGGCTCTGACCTGAACCCATCTCTGATGGAGACCTCCAAAGCCCCCATTTCAGCTTGCAGCCATCCCCTGGCTCAGGGTTCCTGTTTGAAATCCTTTTGTTTGGTAGTCCCAAGCGATTCAGCATTTGGTGACACCATTCTGGATGTCCCAGTTGTGCTGGCATTTCTCCCTTGACTTTGTCCACGTTCCCAACAAACCTCTAAGCTCAATCCATGGCCAATGGGCACAAACCCTGCAGCCAACACTCCCACAACAGGCAAATCCCCATCTTTTAGTCCTCCTCTTTTCCCAAAAAGTGAATCCTGTGACCACGAGGGTGGCAGAAGAAGGAGGTGGCTTTCCATACCTCCTGTGTCACTCCTCCATGGGATTGCTTTGAGGATTGAAGATTGAAGGTTGAGGGTTGCTTTTCCTGGCCAAGCAAATACCAAATTGTCAGATTAAGCCCTTTTCTGACATAGAGATGGGGCCACTGAGAAGTGTTTTAAAAACTTTTATTCCATTTCCAGTCTCATGTGAAAGGTGAGACGGTACAGATGTTATAATTCATGCCATCACAAGAAGCCAACTATTTCCTAATTACAATATATTATAAGCATTTCTTGGTGTAGCAGCTTTTGCCACACCATGCTGTAAATGCCTTAAAGCCAATCATCTAAAATTAACCCTCGTGGGTCCCACTACAATGCACCTTTCATAGTTCTATTTCTCTGAAGTACTTAGTCTTTTTTGCAAAGCCAAAGGAATTTAAGAATTTTCTACAAATCCATTTCCCACTCCAAATTAAGCAAGAACAGAGCTGTCTAGCCTAGCAGTTAAGCAGTGCTTGTCTCAGAGCAGGACCCCACGTGCCTTTGCAGGTTTTCCAGGCTGGCTGGCGGCACGGAAGATGCAGAACCCCAGAACACGGAGTCAGAAACCTACAGTTCCTTTCTCAAAAAGAAACTTGAGGTCATCAGCAAACTTTTCCTGGACTCTGACATCCCCCCCAAGCTGAGGGTGAGACCCCAGGACCTGCCCAGGAGGGCTGCTCATTGCTCAAGGCCATGGCAGCACAGCTGGGAACAGTGGTGGGGAAAGAGGAACAGGGTCTGGATCTGCTGGGGGGGATTTGGGGCGTGCTCTGGAGCTTGGGGCTTCCACGAGGGCTGGGAGGGGTGGGAAGCAACCCCCCAGCAGGCCCTGATAAATTGAGATAAGGATGGGGAAGATGGGGAAGATTCTCCAGCATTACCTGCTGGAGAAATGCCAGGCCTGGAGTGCCAGGATGGTGCTGCACACCACCAAACCAGCCCTTTCACTCCTCAGAGGCCACTGTCACCATCACCCCCTCCCACTGCACCCACCCCAGTAGCTCTGCCATCTCCCCTTTGGAGGGCACAATGCTTCCCACAGAAATCCAGGTGGGATCCTGCCCCTTGTGCTGGGGGAAGCAGCCAGGATGGAATTTGGGTCTCTGCTTAGAGACTGCTGAGGTGGGGTCAGGCAGAGAAACCTGGCCCCATCTGAGGCATAAACTTTAAAGAATTTAGGGGTTTTAGAGGAGCTGAGGTTATAATTAAGAGATAAGCTTTATTGGAGTTAATCAAAATAAATGGGTAGGCCTTGATGAAGTTAAGAGTGAGTAGATAACTAATAAGTGATGGCTTGTCAGCACAATGTTGGGTTAGCTGGGTTTATAATGAAGAATATAGAAACTGGTAAATAGCTTTTAGAAACATAAGACAATTGTGGTCTCCTCTGTTCTGAAACCAATTGAGGATGGGGAATGGGAGTTCTACCAAGCCTTCATTTGTCAGATTTGCATTGAAAAGGTAGAAAGGTCCGAACGAGGAAGACTTCATTTACTTCCTCATTTTGGGACCCCTCCCCATGAAAGGGACCACCGACCCATTTCAAGGAACAAATTCTGCATGTTTAATGGCTTTTGAACTAATTACCATACGAAGTGGGGAATGGGATGTACCAAAGTTATGAATATGCACTTGTATTTTGGGTATTCAATACTTGTATAGATAAAAGGACTCTGGAATCACCTGTAAATTGCAGTGTGTATTTGGGAGCTATCCCACAATAAACACTCACACTTTCTCACTTTAAACTATCAGAGAGTCTTTGTCTGTCACAGCTGGACATCAGTACTAGATCAATATCCATATTTTTAATAAATCCCATCAGGAGTGCTGCAAAGTGCTTTGCTCTCCCCTGTGCCCAGGTGAACATCTCTGAGAAAGAGAGGGATTTCATCTGGCGTTCATCCTCCAAGGGGCCGCTGACCCGGGCCATCTACCACAACGCCAAGGTCACCCTCTTCCCCATCCTGATGTACTTCTGGAGAAGGTACCCGTCCATCCCCTCTCTGCCAAGGTGGAGGAGGCTCTGGGCATGCCCACCCTGTATCTCCAGCCACTTGTTCCTCTGCCAGCAGGGATGTGCTCAGGGAGGAGTTCTGGGCATGGAGAGGGATCAGGGAGATTCCCAAAGTGGGATTTTGGGCATGGAGAAGGATCAGGGAGGTTTTCAGGGAGGAGTTGTGGGCATGGAGAGGGATCAGGGAGGTTCCCAAGGTGGAGTTTTTGGCATGGAGAGGGATCAGGGAGGTTTTCAGGGAGGAGTTGTGGGCATGGAGAAGGATCAGGGATGCTACTAAGGAGGAGTTCTGGCCATGGAGAAGGACCAGGGAGGTTCCCAAGGTGGAGTTTTGGGCATGGAGAGGGATCAGGAAGGCTCCCAGGGAGGAGTTCTGGCCACAGAGAGGGACCAGGGATGCTCCCAAGGAGGAGTTCTGGGCATGGAAAGGGATTAGGGATGCCCCCAGGGAGGAATTCTGGGCATGGAAAAGGATCAGGGATGCTCCCAAGGAGGAGTTCTGGGCATGGAAAGGGTGACAGGAGTGAGCTGATAATGCAGACAAGATTCCCCCTGGGAGCTCAGCTGGCATTGTCTCCTTGGAGCTCTGCTGTCCCTGCTGTTCCTCACACAGGTTCTGCACCTGGAACGTGATGAGGACCTTTCAGGCCTACCAGGAGCTCAGCAGCTTTGGGACCCCTGAGGAGGAGGAGGAGAGCTTGGAGCTCCCTGATGAGGGGGGCAGGAGCTCTCAGGAGCCCAAGGAGGGCAGGAGCTCCAAGGTCCAGCTGCAGGAGAGGAGCTCCAAGGTCCAGCAGCAGGAGAGGAGCTCCAAGGTCCAGCAGCAGGAGAGGAGCTCTCAGGAGCCCAAAGGAGGCAGGAGCTCCAAGGTCCAGCAGCAGGACAGGAGCTCTCAGGAGCCCCAGGGAGGCAGGAGCTCCCGTGGCCGCAAGGAGGGCAGGGCTCCAGCCTCTTCACCTGCAAAAAGCCCCTCCAAAGCAGCCAAGAGCGCTGGTCCCAAGAAGCTGGAGGCCATTGCATCTACTACACAACATGCTCCAGGTTTGTTCTTCCAGTGCAGAAACACCCAGACCTGACAACTTTTAGGTTGACCCCCTCCTTCACACAGCTTTGGGGGTGTATGTGGTGCAGGCTTGCTGGGGAAATGGAATGGAATTTATTATTTTTTTTTTCCCTGTCAAAACCGTCCAGTGGGATTTTAGAAATTTTCTTTGGTGAATAGGGAAGTGAGCACAGAGACTTCCTGTGCAAAGAGCTGTTGCATAATTCCTATTTATTTCAATAGGCAAGTTAAAAATAGTCAGGCACACCCCCCTGCAACAGAAATAAAAAATCCCCAATCTTTTGGGCTGCAAGTCAAATGGGAGCAGGAAAAGGAGAACAACTGTGCAGCCAAACACCAGGCATTCCATGGAGGGTGCTTGGAATATCTGGAGTGGAGAATAAGCTCCATCGGGGTTTGAGGTGACATCTCCAGGGAAGGAGATGTTTTTTCTTCCTCGTCCCCTTGTTTAGTTTTGGTACACTGAATAACTCTAAACTGGAAAACACAAAGTGATGCTGAGCGCTGTCAGTCTGCCTGACAGCCCGCTCCTTGGCTTGAATATTCATTTGGAAATTGTCTAATTGATTTTTGATTAAAGGGGAACCCAAAATAGGCACGCGCTAATCCTGCTTTGACGGATGAGTGGGTGTCAGCAAGCTGCTGCTCTGCTCCCCTGTCATTTATCACTGTCAAGCTCTGGCTAAAAAGCAGCAGGGTTCGAGGATTTGGATGCCTCCAGGCAGGTGCTGGAGCTCCTGCTCCCCAGCAGGGCTGAGGTGACACAGCCCTGTGCCCCAGGAATGCCACGCCATGTCCAGAGCTCCAACCACCTCACCCCTTGGCTATTCCCATGGAAAACATTCACTCTTCAGCTTGGCTCTCCACCTTGTTACAGAGGTCTTCCAGGACCACCTCAAAAGTCGTTGTTTTAATGTAAAAGTCACAAAAAAACCCTCATGTATCACAGATGTATTCCAAGCTGGTGATGAGGCAGAAACCTTGTGTTACAGTGGAGTTATCCAGTGTTTGCCAGGGTCTCCAGGGAGCAGAGAGAGTGACATTCAAAGCGATTCAGATCAGAGACAGGGAGTCGTTTTTTACACTAGAGGGTGGTAAAACACCGGTTTAGGTTGTGCAGAGAAGCTGAGGCAGCCCCATCCCTGGGCATATTCAGGATCATGTTGGATGGGGCTCTGATCAACCTGAGCTTAGTGCAAGGTGTTGGGGGCTGCACTAGATGGCCTTGAAAGGTCCCTTCCAACACGAATTATTCTGTGTTTAAATCAGTGCAAGCTGCTGCAAGGCTTGGGGCAGCGCCAGGCAGCACAGCCCGTGTTTAACCACAGGCACAGAGTGACTGCTCTGGACACACAGAAAAGACTCTGATCTCTCCAGAATGGACATTAATCCCACAGGGACCACGCTCCCCGAGCCACCTCTCCTAGCTGCATCTCACAGGGATGAGTGAGACTTGGGGTCAGAAAAAAAACAGGAAAAAATTTAACAGCAGCCAGGCAGGAAAAAACCCCTCAGCTTGCCTGGCATGTGGGGGACAAGATGTGTGACCCAAAATAGCTGCTGTGTCTGACTGTGCTGATGCCCAGACGCTTTTCTGCACCTTATGCTTCCACCAATGCCTTTCTTTAAGGGTCTTGGTTTTCTAACCTTTAGGTAAAAACTTGCTTTTGAGCAGTCAAAAAAAAAAACATTGGTTTTGTTGCCTTTTAAAAAGCACCAAAATTGCTGAGGAAAACAACCTTTAAGTGCAGAAAAAAACCTCCTCTCCTCCTCTTTTATTGTGAGGGATGTGCAGACGTGGTTTGAGCAGGGCATGGGACCCATCTGCCACCAGCAGGCATCACTGTGGCACTGTCCTCAGGGCACTCCTGGGACAAGCTGCCCAGGCAGGCACCAAGCCTGGCACACCTTTCTTTGTGTAGAAAAATTCTTTTTCCAGTTTGTTTTCTCAGTCATCCACGGGTGTGGTTCAGAATGCTTCAGCTTGGCAGCTGAGAAATGCAGAAGCTGAATTAGTAAAGAGTGTCCAAAGAAATTTGAGAACAAACCTCCTGATGAGCCTGTATTTAAAAAGAATAATTAAAAATCTCCCTTTTTTGCCACAGAGCCAGGGTGGGACATGTGACCCCCAAATTGTTTTGATGTCAAGTCCTTCCTTGTGCTCTGGGTAACCCCAAATGATTGGAGGGGGACACCAGTGCTGTCCCCCCTGTTTTGCCACCAGAGCACTGCATGTTTCTCCCCTCACCAGGTAAAAAGGCTCTCCTCTCCTACACAATGTCAGACGGCCTTGGGCTCCTGCTACCACGGCCCCCAAAGAAAGCTGAGCCTCCAGAGGAGCAAAAAGGTGAGGAAGCCCTGAATGGAGCACTGGATGGAGCACTGAGGGCTGTGGGGATGGGAGCTGGGCTGAGGGCTCCCTGCAGCAGCCCTGATGGGAACTTTGTGCTGTTGTTTCCCTCAGCTGCAGATGCCAGTGTGGAGAAGAGGCCCTCGCTCAGTGAGCCCGCCCTGCAGCCTGGGTAGGTGGTCCCAGGGGGGCTCAGCTCCCCCAGAGCCCAGCAGCACAGCCCGTGGCTCCCTTGAATCACAGGGCTTGGTGCAGCATGCTGGGCAGCCCCACCAGCTCCAGAAACAGCCACTGAAACTCCCAGAGGCTGCACAGAGTCTCTGTGCCCACAACTCCTCCTTGTCAGCATCCCTGGTCCCTCTCCATGCCCAGAACTCCTCCCTGGGAACATCCCTGATCCCTCTCCATGGCCAGAACTCCTTCCTGGGAACCTCCCTGATCCCTCTCCATGTCCAAAACTCCATCCTGGGAGCCTTCCTGATCCTTCTCCATGCCCAGAACTCCTCCTTAGGAACATCCCTGATCCCTCTCCATGTCCAAAACTCCTCCCTGGGAACCTCCCTGATCCCTCTCAGTGTCCAAAACTCCATCCTGGGAGCCTTCCTGATCCTTCTTCATGGCCAGAACTCCTCCCTGGGAGCACACAGCCATGTGCTTACCCCTGCTCACCCTTTCCATGCCCAGAATTCCTCCTTGGAAGCATCCCTTATCCCTCTCCATGCCAGAACTCTGCCTTAGGAGCATCCCTGATCCCTCTCCAAGCCCAGAACTCCTCCCTGGGAACATCCCTGATCCTTTTCCATGTCCAAAACTCCATCCTGGGAGCATCCCTGATCCTTCTCCATGTCCAAAACTCCATCCTGGGAGCATCCATGATCCCTCTCCATGCCAAAACTCCTCCTTAGGAACATCCCTGATCTCTCTCCATGCCCAAAACTCCATCCTGGGAACCTTCCTGATCCTTCTCCATGCTCAGAACTTTTCCTTGTGAGCACAAAGCCGTGTGCTCACCCCTGCTTGCTCTTTTCCATGCCCAGAACTCCTCCTTGTCAGCATCCCTTGTCCCTCTCCATGCCAAAACTCCTCCCTGGGAACATCCCTGATCCTTCCCTATGCCCAGAATTCCTCCCTCATCCCTCTCCATGCCCAGAACTCCTCCTTGGGAACATCCCTGATCCCTCTCCATGTCCAAAACTCCATCCTGGGAGCCTCCCTGATCCTTCTCCATGCCCAGAACTCCTCCCTGGGAGCCTCCCTGATCCTTCCCTATGCCCAGAATGCCTCCCTCATCCCTTTCCATGCCCAGAACTCCTCCTTGGGAACGTCCCTGGTCCTTCTCCATGGCCAGAATTCCTCTCTGGGAGCATCCCAGGTCCCTCTCCATGCCCAGAACTCCTCCCTGGGCACACACAGAGCCCTGTGCTGCTCCCTGCTCACCCTCACCTGCCTTCAGCACCAGCAGCCCCTGATGCAGCACCTCTCCCTTCCCTGCAGGGCCTAAGGGAAGCTCAGCCCTCCCAAAACAACAGCCACCCAGGTGTGATCCAGGGGAGCTGAGCAGCCTGGGCACGGGGAATTGTCTGCACTCAGCAAGAAGAAACCTAAAAATAAAGCAACTGGCAGCATCCTGCAGCTTACCTGGTGGCAGCACAGCAGCTCCCAGCTCACAGCCCTGGCAGGGAGGTGCTGTGTGACACATGTCTGCAGCTGAAACACCACACAAACCTCCTTCCTCACGTGGATCTGGGACATGCACCTCAGCTCCTCACCTTCCCACACAAATGAAATATTTCCTGTCGGGTAGCAAGGCTGAGAGAGCCCATTTGGTTCAGCTGGCTGCTGAGATGGGGCCTGCTTTGCCAAAGCCTTTCTGAATTTCCAGCAAAAATCAGCTCCTGTGTGACTGGGGCTTCAGCATGCTTTTTTTGGTGAGGTTTGGATTTTTTGGGAATTTTTTTTTTTTTTTTTTGGTTTTTGTTTTTTTGGTTTTCTTCTGGTTTTGGGTGTTTTTTTTTTGGTTGGTTGGTTCTTTTAAGCCAGTGTGTGTTTACAAAGCACTAACCAAATCATAGCCAGGGCCTTAATTCTCCCCAGGTGAAAACTGAGTCAAAGTGACTTCGCCAAGTCACCAGGAAGCTGCAGAAACCACAAATATTCTTTGGACCTCGTGAAGAAAAGACCACAACCTTTATCGGTTTGTCAGAGGCAAGCTCTCAGCTTTGTCATTTTGAGCTGGTTTTATTCACTTTTTAATCCCAGATCCTAGAAGAATGCATCCTGGGAATAACACCAGGTACATTTGAAGGCAGAGGACAACATGTTTCATATTTATCAGTTATAATTATCAGTTAGGGATGTTTGCTTCTGGAGGATCAAAAATACCCAAACCCAAGAACATTTATTTAGCTGAAGGGCCTGGGAAGCTGACACCATTCCTAAAACACAAAATTCTCAGAACTGCTGTGCTGGAAGTTGATTTTGCCCTGAAAGCTTTCAGCCCCAAAACCTCGCTGTGTTTTTGTGAGCTTTTCACCAAGCCCAGCTGAGCCTGGGCTCTCTAAGGCCTCCCAGATGTGCCTGAAGCTCAGCACAGCAAAACCAGATCCTGAGAGCAGCCTTCACTGCACTGCCTCTGCTTTGTGGGCTGCTTTGTGGGTTTGTTTCTCCGAGCAGCAGATGAGCATCCCTGTGCACACAAGCATGTGCATCCTCAGCATGGCAGAGCCAGGACAGGCAGCACCTGAGCTCATCCTGCTGGGCTCAGCCAGCTGTCCTGGGGAGCCCCAGCAGAGGGGAAAGGCAGAGGCACAGCAAATGCAGGCAGGACAGCAGGGCAACGGAGCATGCGGGGGTCAAATCACACCCCTGGGCACTGTTCAAACCTGCCTGAGGCAAAGGCAGCGCCTCTCAGGTGGCCACTGATGCTGGGACAGCCCACAGCACTAATTCTGGCAGCTGGTTCTGCCCCCAGCTCCCAGGACACCCCCATGCTCAGGCTGTGCCCCAGACATTGCCACACCACCAGCTGCAGCACTGCCCAGCAGTTTTCCATCCTGCCTGCCGTCTCACTGGCCCATCCTGCTGGGAGAGCCAGCCTGGAGTTTTTCACAGGATCACAGAATGATGAGGTTGGAAGAGACCTCCAAGCTCATCGAGTCCAACCCAGCCCCAACACCTCAGCTAAACCCTGGCAGCCAGTGCCACATCCAGACTTTGTTAAACACACCCAGGGATGGGCACTCCACCACCTCCCTGGGCAGCCATTCCAGAACTTTACCACCCTTTCTGTGAAAAACTTTATCCTGATATCCAGCCTGTATTTCCCTTGGTGCAGCTCGAGGCTCTGTGCTCTGGTTCTGTCAGTTCCTGGAGAATGAGCCCAACAGCTTTGCTCCCAATCCTGCATTCCTCCCTCCCATGGGCTGATGTGTGAAAATTTCCACAACCACCCCTGGAGGGAAAACCCCTCAGGCCACAACCACCCTCTTAGGGTGAGGAAAAGGCTTCTCCCAGCACGCCTTGCTGGGACATGCAGATTTAGTGTATTCCATTGGCCCTTCCACCCCTGTGGCCTCATCCCATTGGCCCTGCTGTTCTGCTCCGCCCCTCAAAATCCATATATAAATATTGCTTTCCCTACTTCAGTGGCTCTTCATTTCTGGACTCTTTTGATGAAAAAGCTCAATAAATCATATCTGGACCCCCACACAAAGAGCTGAAATGACCTGCTGTGAGCTTAGATGTGCCTGTGCCACCAAGGTGTGTTTTTCAAGAAGCTTCTTCAGGAAATCTGTGGCACCGATGCTCCAGGAGCAGTCTGCTCTGCAGATGCTGTGCATGGATCAGCTTTCTTCTCTGACACCAGAACAGAGCACAGGAGCCAGCCAGATCACCCCAGAGAGATAAATCACAGCCTGGCTGGGTTTAGTCACTGCTCTGTTTTGAGGCTGCCTGTTGTGTGACAGCAGAACAACAAAATCTGGTGCCAGCTCTTAGTGCCTCCCCAGCCCTTTTGCACCTGCCTGCTGCCACAGCTGGATTCTCCCCTCAATGACATGGGGACAGCAATGAAATCACCACATCCCTTAAAAGATAGCTCAGGTGCTGTTCTTGAAGGGTTTCAGTTGGGATGGATTCTATGTAGGACCAAAATAGAGTAGATTTTCCCACAAGGGAAAATGCTGATCAAAAGAGGGCCCTGACATTATTTCTTCACACTGGGACAACATGCAGTGATGTTTAAAGCATATCAATGAAATATTTTATGGATCTCTTTTAAACACAGCATATTTTGTAGATGACAATGACAAAAACAAGTCATAATAGAAAACTCACTCATTTCTCACCATTAAGGAAAAGTGCCTCAGCCACAACGCAAACTCAGATGCCTATCCTGGCCCAGCCCTTCAGTGGAACAGCACAGTGATGGTAGGAGTAGCAAAGGTCACAGAAAGCAGGAAACGTGGCATTTCACAGGAGGCTGGAGGAGCCCAGCCCGTGGCCTGACTTCTCTTCATGCAAGAGCAGAAATGCTGCCATGGCCCAGGGCACCCCACAGCCCCCCGCTCCCCCCACTGCTGAGACCTGGGCACACATGTCTGGGTGTCCTCCTGCCTTCTGGGCATGAGAAACACACAGTGAGCAAGAAAACAAAAAAAAAGAGCAGGGAGGAAAGGTAAAAACCCCAAAAATATTGGCGCAAGAGGAGCCAGCATTCTCCAGGTTCCATTTTCTCATCAACAGCTGCGTAGTCAAACTTTCATAATGCGTTCAAGAGGTTCCCAGGACCCTCAGCAGGACCTTTGCTCCAAGGCAGGAGCACTGATGCAGCTGGTGGTTTGACAGTGCTGCAGAACCTCTCTTCATGTGCAGAGGGGATGGGGGAACCTCATTCCTAAAGGAGCAGAGAGTCGGTTTTCTATTCGAGTTTATTTCAACTTTGTTTCTCCATGGGGTCATTGAAAAAATAACAATCAGAGCTTGGGAAAAAAAATACCACAAAAACCAAACTAAACCAAAACAAAAAAAAAAAGAGCACAAAAAACCCCACCAAAAAAAAAAAAAAACTCCCCAAAACAAACAAACAAACAAGCAAACAAAAAAACCAACAAAAAACCCCCAAAAACGAACAAACCACCAAACAAAACAAAACAAAACAAAACAAAACACAAAAAACCAAGCCAAAGCAAAACAAACAAACAAACAAAGAAACACAGAAACCCCACAAAAAAACGAACCTTTTCAACACCAGAAAAGTGTTTCCATAAGCAACACATAATCACAGTGCAAATCAGAGCATCCAAAGCTCGCGGTTGTTACACCAGCCTCTTTGGAATCTTTCCTAATTCAAGTCCTCCATACTCCGTCCCTGGGCGTGCTTTATCCCATCTCCTTACTGACATCTCCAGCTCTTTTTGAGGTGAATAAATAAGCAATAAAAGGAGTGGAGGTGGGATCAGACACGGGGCAGGAGGCAGTGACATCCTACAGAGAAGGCTCCTGGAAGTCTGCGAGGTGCCTGCACCTGGGGTTCTGCCGTAAGCTGTTGTACACGTACATGGTGAGTTCTGGGAAAGCCTTCAGGAAATACTCACCATAGTCTCCTATTCTGTTGCTGATCCTGAAAGAGAACAAAAGCAAACAGGATTTTTAAAGCTTGTCCAAGGGGAGGAGGTCCTTGCAGAGAAAAAGCCCTTCCAGAGAGGCTTTCTGATAACTTGGAGAGGTTTCCTAGAAATCCCAGAGCTGCAACTTTTCTACTCCTCAATCCTTTTCCTTTTTTATTATTTCTTTTTTTTTTTTTTTTTTTTGGCTATTCCTCCAACACCTCCATCTGTCTTTCACTTTCATCTTGGGTAGATCTCTCAGGCACGTGGTGGGGATTCTTGGGCTTGTCCTGGGCAAAGACAGGACTTGGTGAGCCTTGAGGGTCCTCTCCAACTCAGGATATTCTCTGACTCTATGGCAGGGGCAAGGATGAGAACACTTACTTTACATCTTTGTGTTCATCCATGTTTCTCATGAACCTCAGGAGTTCGGTGACATCATTTCCATATTTGGTAGGTTTTGCATCCTTGGGGTTTTCCATGTCATGTAAAATATCTTTGTCAATCTGAAAGAAAGCACACAGATTATTCCCTGCCTTTCACACCCCACAAAAACCAATAGACTTTGAAGGTTTGCCAGCCAATTTGAGAATGATCAACCCCTTTTATCACCCCAGTTAGCAGAGCATCAACATCTTCTGACTACATGCCTTCAACTGAATTGGTTTTTTCCAGTTGTCTGTATTTTGTGTGGGGCTACTTTTTCCAGTTCCATTTTTAAACACTCAGAAAATCTTCTGCCTGAATGTCCAGCTCAAACCTGATACCAACACAAATTGAAGAGGATTACCGTTTTGGTCCACTGTCGATAAGGAAAAGCTTTCTTAGTGACATTAGGATAAAAAATACTTCTTCGGTTTCGGTCATATTTGATTTTATTCCATATACTCTTCAGGAAGTTGAACCTGCTGTGGGATGAGAAGCTTCATTAGCTGCAGTGGGATCTCCCAGTGGGATTTCCCAGCACTACAGGCAATTCCCACAGCAAGATTCCACCTCCTTTGTACTCCCAGGCCTTACCTCTGATTGCTCCAGAAATAGGGATGTTTGCTCAACCCTTCCAAGCCTCGTTCATCAGGAGAGGACAGGCTTTGTACGAGGTCCAGAGCCTCTGTGTAATCTGGGGAATTGCGAGCCAAATCCTTGATTCTGACTTGCTGGAGGGGTTTCCTGCCCCCAGTTAAAACGTAGAGCACGAGCCTGCCCAGGGCCTGCAAAGAGACATCACTGCTCCCGTGCCACTGGCACCCAGCCTCCAGCCCTGTGCCAGAGGACTCGTGTCCCCAAACCCTGCAGGGGCCCAGAAGTGTAAAATACACACCTGTTGGAACCCTGGCCACTGAGGATTTTAGACTTTCTGTGCTGACAGGCACTGACCCCCAAGAGAACACTGTGTTTGACCTGAAGCCATGGAGAAGGCTTCCAAAATTGAATGATAAAACTGAGATTATGGGTGTGTAGTTTGATTAAAAGTGTGTAATATCACAGGGTGGAAAACTTGTGGTTTGAGGTTTTAGACTATAGTAATAGATTTAAAGCAAGATGGAGGTTTTAGGGCCATGGCTGGTCCTTCATCTTCACCTTCTTCTCCGTGGGTTTGGGTGGTTTTGTGTAATTGGATAAAAAAGTCCATGCTGTGGCTACAGGTGGTTGGGTTAAGAGTAAAAACAATTAAAAGTAGATTGGTTCATTTGGTTAAAAGTAAAAATAATTTAGGTGTCATTTCTTAATTGGACAGTTAATCCTTAAAAGGCCTTGTAGAGAGAGAGACATGGCTCCATTTTTAGTTTGTTAGAGTGAAGTGCTGTAGAGATCGGGGTTTGTGAGACTGCAATATAGATAAGAACTAATGAACATCTGAGTCCCAACAAGAAATACCATCTACATGCATTTAATCCTGACCCTGGCAAAAAGAAGTTAAGACTCAACACACCCAATACAAACCTTGAAGCTGTGTGCACCAGCACAGAGGAGATGGGCACCCAAACCAACATCCCTCTTATGCAACATCTGTCACTACAGTGATTTCCCCACAAATCAAAGCATTTTCTAGCTGGGAATGCAAAAAGCCTTTGCCTAGGACCCACAGCTACAGAGCACCCAACATTTTAAACCATAGGCTGGTTCACAGAGAACTTACCTGTAGATCTGACTTTACAAGTTCTCCTTGGCCTTTAATCGACCTTCTTTTATTACCAAAGTCCGCCAAGTAAATTTTGCCACCTAAATCTGGGGAAGTAAGAGAAATTGTTAGCAAATAAAGGTGGCAAACCTTCACATGGGCCATTGCTGACTTCTGGATGGCCCCTTCTTTAAAAAACAGTTCTCTGGAGGCACCTGTGATGGGTTGGTCTGCCTGCAGAGCCCTGGAGAGGTGGGCAGAGCTAATGGGATGTGTAAGCTTGTTCTCTCTGTGAACTTATTTAAAGAGGAGATCTGCCACAGACATATTTTATGAAAAATCCTCTCGTTAGGATCTCTTCTCCTGAGAAGCTGAGAGGCCTCGGAAACAAAATGTAAACATTGATTATCTGCTGCTGTGGAATGCAACAGGTGCATCTGTGATTGGTCTCATGTGGTTGTTTCTAATTAATGGCCAATCACAGTCAGCTGGCTCGGACTCTCTGGTCAGTCACAAGATTTTATTGTCATTCCATTCCTTTCCTTTCAAGCCTTCTGATGAAATCTTTTCTTCTATTCTTTTAGTATAGTTTTAATGTAATATATATCATAAAATAATAAATCAGCCTTCTGAAACATGGAGTCAGATTCTCGTATCTTCCCTCGTCCTGGGACCCCTGTGAACAGCGCCACAGAGATCTAAAGCCACCCCCTTCAGCACAAAGACATCTCTACTTTTACAAACAGCTGTGAGACACCCTCTTCTCTAAACTTCAGGGAGAGCAAAATGAAAACATAAAGAAAGCAAAACAAAAATATAAGGAAATCAAAACATAACCTATGACAAAGTTCCTGGGCTGTAGATCCCGGTGAGCAAATCCGAGGGAGTGCAGCTCTCTCAGCGCCTGGAAGATGATCTTCAGAGCAGCTTTGTAATCCTTCTGGCCTTCAGGGTCCTGCAGGTGCTCCTGGAGGTTTTTCTCCCAGAGTGGGAAGCACAAGTACATGCAGCCTTTTTGCTTCTCGCACTGGAAGAGCTTCAGTAGATGTTCGCTGTGAGAGCATTTTTCAAGGAACTCTTTCTCTCTGTCACCCTCTGCGCTCCGGGTTATTTGCACTGCCACCTCTGTGCCTCCGTGGAGCCCGAGGTAGATGCCATCCTGAATTTTCTGCTGGATGTAGGGAAATGTCTTCAGTTTGCCAATCATGGGGCGATACATTTGATCGAGGTTTTTCAGCTGCTCCCTCCAGCGTTTGCTGTGCGGCTCCCAGGCTCTGGGGGTCTCTGGGACAAACCTGACCTTGTGCTCACGAAGGAGGTTTTCCATGCTGCGAGAACGATTCCTCCTGGCAACTGCAATCAGGTTCCCAAGGTCGGTCCTCGCTCCCTTTTCACACAACAGCTTTGCTATTGTGCAGTCATCTTTCTCCACAGCCACCATCAGGGCCGTGTTGCCTTCCTCATCTGCATCATCAATATCTATCTCATCCTGCTCCAACAAAGCTGTCACCAGCTCCGGGCTCTCCATTTCTACAGCCAGGATGAGGGCAGTTTTCCCACATTCATCTTTGCTCTTCACATCCACACCGTGCTCCAGCAGGAAACGAACTATGGGCACGGGTGACTCGTGCTTTCTTTTGCCTGAGCCCTCCTTTAGGGCGTGGATCAGGGCATTCCTGTCTCTGTTGTCACGGATGTTCACGTCAGCCCCCATCTCCAGGACCAGGATTTTCACAGCCGACAAGTGGCGCTCCCTGCAAGCGTCCATCAGCGCTGTGGCCCCTCCTTTGTGCAGCTTGGCTTTCTCCTGGCTGGGCTCCCTCCTCAAGTTCACCTTTGCCCCTCTGCTGTAGAGGAACCTCAAGGCTTCCTCCATGCCGTACCAGGCAGCCTCCATGAAGGCTGTGAAGCCGTTGATGTCCTGCTCGTGGATGTGTGAGCCCTGCTCCAGGAGGAGCTCCAGGACCTTCACGTTCCCTGCAATCCCTGCCTCAATAAAGGCAGTGCCCCCATTGTCCTTCCTGGCGTGCACAGAGGCTCCCCTGGCCAGCAGAAGCCGGACCAGCTCCTCCTCATCGGTTCTCACTGCGGTCTGCAGGGGTGTCCAGCCACTGCCCACCTTGGAATTCACATCTGCCCCTTGCTCCAGCAGCTCCAGCACAGCTGCTTTGTCCTTGTTGTACACAGCAGCATTTAGCTCTGAGTTAAGGACTTCTGCTGCCTCTGTTCTGGGAGAGGTGGAGGTCTCCTGGTTGTGAGCTGGGGGCTCCATGGGGGTCAGAGGGAGGGCTCTGGGTTCACCACCAGAACTCAGGGCTCCACAGAAGGATGGGAGAGGTGTGGTGGTCACAGGGAGGGCTCTGGGCTCACCACCAGAAGGAGGGAGAGGTGCAGTGCTCAGCGCTTTCAGAGTGGGGCATGTGCCAGGCGTGGTCCATCAAAGGCATTGGGGGCACTTCTGAGGGCTCTGTGGTGTTCACCTGATTAATGAACAGGAAATATTGTTTCATTAGCCTGTGAAAGCTCACCATTTACACTCCATATGTCCTGTGAGAGGGGCAGCTGAGGACAGCAGTGCCAGTGCCAGCTGGGAGAGCCAAGGCCTGGAGAGAAGCACAGCTTTAGCACTCATGGACCCCTTGGTTCCTTGCCTGGCCCCAGCCCCTCTCACAGCCCCCCTCCCACGGGTGTCCCTGCTGCTTTTGCTGTAAATATCACCTCAGACTCATCCCAGGTTACCTGATAAGCCATCAGTGTCAGGTGGAGATGGGCATTCCCCTTCAGCTTTGCATGGCAGCCACACACAGTCCTGACTGCCCCTGACCCAGCACCTGCAGTGAGACAGAAATCCTTAATCCCTCCTGCTTCCACAGGCCATGAGGAGATCCCACCTGACAGGAAGCCTCTCCTAAGCTTTTCACCACGTTAGGAGATTGATCAGGTAGGGCTTAATTTGCCTTTATCTATCTGGTATCTAGAAAAAGTGGGGCTCCAATACCCATTTTCTGATCAGCACTTTCAGGAGTTACTGCCTGACAAGCTGAACTGGAAATAAATTACCTGAGCAAATCAGGAAAGGGATAGAGAAGTCTTAAGGTGTAAAAGCAAAGTATAAATTTACATGAATTTACCCTCAGGAAAGCCAAAGATTGGTTTTTGGATGGTTTATTTCCCTGCCCAACAGGAAATAACACAGAATTTCAATAAATAAATACAGTATTACATTGATTTCGATGCATTTCATTTCCTTGTATTCTTTCCTATACCTTTTGCCACACAGAGAAAATTTTTAAAAAGTTACTTTCCTGGCCAGAAAAGCAGCACAGCATCCTCTGGGCACGGTGGGGCTCAAGTTCCTCACCCCTGTCAGGACAGCAGAACCCTGGGGAGGAGGGAGAGAGGGGCTGAGCACCTTCCTCCTCCTCCTCCTCCTCCGAGCAGCAGAGTCACAAGACCTGCACTCCAGGAAATGTTCAAATATTTCTATCCCCGCCCCACTGACTTTTGACCGTGCCTGGGTGTCACCCAGCCCTGCCTGCTGCCACCCACAATGACACAGCCACCAAGGTGTCCCAGACATGTGCTGGGCTTCTGGGGGAGGTGCATGCAGAAAAGTGACCTTTTTTTTTTTTTTTTAGGCATAGAAATTAATGTAAATTCATGTAAATGGTGCCCTTTTTTCAGCATGCAGCAGAGAAATCATGAGCAAAGTGCTCTCCCCCTGCACCCAGACCCTGCTCAGGACCATCTGCTCAGCAGTGCTTCAGGAGCTGAAGGCCTGGAGGCATTGAATGCATCAGGGCTGTGGGTTTGTGGGGGACATTTGGGGTTTCATTTTAACCTTTTCCTCTCTGTGAAAAATGCATATTTCGTGATTGGCATTTCGCAAATATTAAAATGAATATTATATGTGTTGTGTTAGAAAGTGATGCTGTATTCATTTTCTAAAGGAGTGTGTTAAATATAGTTTTAGGTTATAACATAAGGTTAAAATAGAAACTATGCTATGTAGGATCCTTTTTTTCTAAAGAAAGGACTCTCACCAAGATAGCAGCCACAGGACACCTGAATCTTTCAGAAAAAGAGAATTTGTTGCTCCATTATCAGAACAAATGAACTTCTTCCTGCCTGGCTCAGCCATGAAGACACCATTAGGATTCAGAGGAAGAAGCTGACACTGACCAGGCAGAATCCTGTGTTTGAATGGAATTTATGCATCATGGATGAGGTGTATGAACATGCAACAGGCTGTTGCTTTTAAGGGTTAATCCTCTGTTAATGTGGGGCCTTTTTCGGGTTTAATTTGCCCAGAAAAAGGCACCCGGACTGTCTGTGACTCTTTGTTTCTATTGTCTCATATTGTCCTAATCCAAATTGTCCAAATTATTATTACTCTAATTATATTCCTATTTTCATAACCATTTTATTACTATTAAACTTTTAAAATTTTAAAAACTATTGGCGTTTTTCACACTCACCTTTTTGGCAAATCCATCCACGTGAGGGGATTAAACGCTGCTGAATTCCACCCAGGGAATCGCTGAGCTGCAGATGTGTGGGTTCCTCCCTGGCATCACCCTGGCACCCTGCCCCTGGTGGGCAGCTCTGTGCAAACACCCAGCCTGCTCCTCCAGACCCTCCTTATCTGCCTGGAAAGCCTGTGCAGGAAACACACAGGAGGAGCCCAGGCTCTGCTGATGTCCCACCCAGTTTCCTTTGTGGTGGTACCAGTTGTGGGGTTCTCTGTGTCTTGGTTGAAGGCACTTGAGGCAATAGTTCATGCTTGGACTCAAGTGTTTATTATTTCTTATCAGTAAAACAGTCTCACTGCTGTGAGTTGGGCAGCAAGGCACAAAATGGCCAACAATCTCTTGTTAGAAGGTCTTTTAAGACTAAACTATCCAGTTAAGAACTGACACCTGGATTATTTTCCCTTTAAACCCAATAACTGATCCCAAAGAGCTGCAATGGGGACTTTTCTGCCCAATTACAAAATGCCACCCAAACCCAAGAAGAAGAAGCATGAAGAAGAGACCCAGGATGACACCCTGTGCCCTCCATCTTGCTTCCATCCACAACACACTAAAAATCCCAAACCCTAAATTTCTCACCCAGTGATACACCTGCACTACTCTCTGTAATCTATTGCACACTTTTGTGGATTCCAGTCTATCCTGAAGTCTGGGAAACTTTCTCCATGGATGAGGGTCAAAGTCAGTGCTGCCCTGGGGGTCAGGGCACCCCAGAGCAGACACAGAAATATTCCCTGTGGTGCCCTGGGTTTGCACATCCTTCACTGCCCTGTGAGGTGAGGTGAGCACAGCAGAGCCTGTGCAGCTCCCCCAGGCCCCTCCACTGCACTGTGCCAGCAGCAGGATGGAGCTCACATCTGAAATGGGGCTGGAGTTGTACCCATCAAATCATCCCTGACTTTCCCTGGGGCCTGGGCACATGCACAAACTGGGAATCTGCATTTGGGCACAGAGACATGGCCTGATACAGGCACAAGGGCAGGGAAAAGCCCTGAAAGGGCAGGGTGGACTTTGTCTGGCTGGGCAAGAGCTTTTAAAGTAGACAACTACTTTTGGATTAAAATTTGTCGCTTCTGCCATTTGAATTTTGCAAAGCTCAATCAAGGTAATAATTTTTTAAAGGTAAATAGAGAATTACAAAGTCTTAGCTTGTTATAGTCAGCAATCTCCTTTTGGCTGTCATTATAATTTGAGTTATCCTCTCTATAACTGTAAAATCTGTTTTTGGAGACTGCCATTGTGCAGAGCCCAGTGTAAGGAGGGGATGATTGTGGGAATCCATAAAATCAGAGGGTTTTGGGAAAGCTGCAAAAGGCACACCAGAAAAAAATACAGTTGGCCCCAGAGTGGTGCTGTGGAAGGACTTTGTCTGGCTGGGGAAGAGCTTTTAAAGTAGAAAACTACTTTTGGATTAAAATGGCTTCTGCCATTTGAATTTTGCAGAGCCCAATCAAGGTAATCATTTTTTAAAGGTAAATAGAGAATTACAAAGTCTTGGCTTGTAATAGTCACTTTGGCTCTCATTATAATTTGAATAACCATCTCTAACTATTGTAAAATTGTAAAAACAGTTGTAAAAAACTGTAAAATCTGTTTCTGGAGAGTGCCATTGTGCAGAGCCCAGTGTAAGGAGGGGATGATGTGTGGGACTAAAAGAGAGGTCCCATCTCTGGGTGCAGCCCTGTGTGTGTTTTCTGTGGATATCCCAATCCCTTGCTCACATCTCCACGCCAGCTCTCACCAAACTCTGCCTCTGCAGGAGTCACATCCCTGTCCCTCACTGGGCATCCTGCTTCCCACAGCACCCACAGGCTCTGGGAACATCCCACGGTCTCTGCATGGAATTCTGCAGGGTTTGTGCTGCCACAGGAGGCCTTGACACAGCCCCAAAGGGACAGAGCCTGTGAAAACTCAGGGGCGATCTCCAGTCTGTCCCACGGCTCTCTGGATCTCATTTTAATTCACAGCAAGAATCTCTCCCAGTCTGACCAGGCCTGTGGCTGCAGCTGCTGGCATTCAAATACCCATTTGCAGGCTGCAAAACAGAGAAGCAACCAGAGCAAGGGCACATCTCAGCTTCAAAGCCAGTAAAGACATTCAAAACCAGCTAAAAGGCATTAAAAAAAAAAGGCCAATATAACAACATCACATCACCCACCCACTCAAGTACAAGAGCCTTCTTCAGCTTGCTGGTTTAATTAAAATCATTTCTTATCTCATGGTGGGAAGATGAACATCCCTAGGATGGTAGGAATCCAAACCTGGTGGTGGGAATGAGGTGTTTGCAGCCAGCAGGGCTGTGGCAGGAGTGTCCTGTGCCTGCATCCAGTGAAGGAGGGTTTGCTGCCAGTGCTTTCCTGATCCAAATTGTTTTTCACAGAGCCATAAGTCTGAACTCTGAGTCCCTGCAACAGGCAGTTCCCAGGGAATGAAAGGGTCTCCAAGGAGTAGCAGAGCTCCTCTCCATTATCAGCATTCTGTAGTCTCTGGGTTATGGAGTTCCTGCTGTGTTTGCACATCTGCAGAGTCATTATTTGCCCCCACGCACCCAGGGACTCAGGAGATGAGCTGCTGAGACACAGACAGCAGGGAAACCAAGGGCACAGCTAAGCAAATCTCCCTTTTCCTCCATTCTGATGGACCCACACCCATTTTTGCATCCCTTCCCCTGAGATGACATCTCCCGAGAATCCTTGTCCTGCCAGCAGCCACAAATAAACACAGAGCAAAATGTGGCAACAAAAACTGCCTGCCAAGGGCAAAATCATTTTTTAAAAGGAGCTATGAATAGTAGGATGAGGTTTTTTTCCTTCATGTTCCCTTCACGTGCTTTCCTATTATATTTCCAAGTGGGAATATCCCAGGGTTTATGTGCTTGGCCATGCTGATGTGACTCTCAGTGCTGGAACACAGCCCTGGAAAATAGTCCACAGAAGGGTGGCAGGTGATGCTACCTGTGGAGGAGCATCCACCACTTATCACAGAACCATTTAGGTCTGGAAAGGTCTCCAAGGGCATTGAGTCCAACCTCCAAGGTCACTGAGTCCAACCATCATCCATCACCGCCAAGTCCAGCACTGAACCACATCCCCCATATCTATGCCTTTTCTGGAGTATTTTTACCTTTTTTAAACTTCATTTTTTAGTTTTTTTGGCCTGCTGCTCGATCCTCATCACCACCAAAAAAGAAATTTTTGCCAGCAGGGAAGGAGAGGTGAGGGCAACAACGAGGCAGGCAGGGACCTCACCAAGCAGGGCAGCACATCCCAGTCCCTGGGCAAAGAGAGCAGGGCAGAGCCATTTCAAACAGCCCAGAGCAGCCAAAACAGGAGCCAGGCTGAGCACCTGAGCTCAGATGCCATTCCCAAGGAGAGCAGGTGGATCTCCAGCAGGATTTCTCCCAGCTGTTCCCCATCCTGCCCCCAGGCTGTGGCTGTGCCATGCCCCAGCTCCCCTCCAGCACAGGCAGCCCAGCCCTGGGGAGCCAGGAGGGCTGGTGGATTAAGCCCTTTTCTGACCCAGAGATGGGGCAACTGAGAGGCATTTTAAAGACTTTTATTCCATTTTCAGTCTCATGAGAAAGGTGAGACAATACAGGTGTTATAATTCACACCGTCACAATCAGAAGCCAATTAATTCTTAATTACAATACACTCTGTTTCTTGGCCTATCAGTTTTTGCTGCAAATGCCTTAAAGCCAATTATCTAAAATTACCCCTTATAAGTCTTACTACAATGCATCTTTCGTAGTTCTATTTCTCCAAAGTATCCAGTCTTATTTACAAAACCATCCTTTAAAACTTGTTTCTAGTTCCATTTCTCTCTCAATGTCTGTCCCATTCTGTGGCATTTCTAAATCAGCATTTTTTATCTCAAGGTTTGCATTCAGATGCACACTGTGGGAGCCTTCTGCCAGACTGAGAATTTTCTATAAATCCATTCCCCACATTGGCTGCAGACCCCAGCACTGCCCTTGGTGCCCCAGCAGCAGCAGAAAGGAAGAAAATCACCTCTCATTGTTGCTCAGCTCCCCAGGCAGCACAGGGGCACAAATCCTTGAGTGCAGCTGGCACCTCGTTCAGGCAAAGGCCTTGCAGAGGGAGCTGCAGAGGATGGCATCCAGCTGCTCCCTCCCTGCTGCCTGCCCCGGGGCTGGCAGAGCTCTGCAGGACACGGGAGAGGCGTTTGGCGTGTTTGGAATGGCTCAGTGCATCCCCTCTGCTGCTGAGCTCCCTCCGAAAACACACCCAGATAACATTTTGTACTAGGCCTTTCTTGAAAAAGAGAACTAAATCATGAATTTACACTCATGCAGCTGAGCTTCCTCCGAAAACACACCCAGATAACATTTTGTACTGGGCCTTTCTTGAAAAAGAGAACTAAATCATGAATTTACACTCATGCAGCTGAGCTTCCTCCGAAAACATACCCAGATAACATTTTATACTAGGCCTTTCTTGAAAAAGATAAGTAAATAATGGATGTACACACATGCAGCTGAGCTTCCTCCAGAAACATATCCAGATAACATTTTACAGCACTCCTTTGTGGCCTTTCTTTAAAATGAGAAATAAATCATGGATGTGCACACATGCAGCTGAGCTTCCTCCAAAAACATACCCAGATAACATTTTACAGTGTTCCTTCACAGCCTTTCTCTAAAAAGAGAAGTAAATCATGGATTTACACATGTGCAGCTGAGCTTCCTCCAAAACCATATCCAGTTAACATTTTATAGCCTTCCTTCATGGCCTTTCTCAAAAAAGAGAAGTAAATCATGGATGTTCACCCATGCAGCTGTGCTTCCTCTAGAAACATACCCAGATAACATTTTACAGAGGCTTTTCTTGAAAAAGAGAAATAAATCACAGGTGTACACCCATGCAGCTGAGCCTTCTCCAGAAACATATCCAGATAACATTTTACAGCATTCCTTCATGGCCTTTCTCTAAAAAGAGAAGTAAATCATGACTGTACACACATGCAGCTGAGCTTCCTCCAAAAACATATCTAGATAACATCTTACAGCCTTCCTTCATGGCCCTTCTTTAAAATGAGAAATAAATCATGGATGTACACACATGTAGCTGAGCTTCCTCCAAAAACATATCTAGATAACATCTTACAGCCTTCCTTCGTGGTCTTTGTCAAAAAAGAGAAGTAAATCATGGATGTTCACCCATGCAGCTGTGCTTCCTCCAGAAACATACCCAGATAACATTTTACAGCAGGCCTTTCTTTAAAATGAGAAGTAAATCATGGATGTGCACACATGCAGCTGAACTTCCTCAAAAAAACATCTCCAGATAACATTTCACAGTGTTCCTTCATGGCCTCTCTCTAAAAAGAGAAGTAACTCATGACTGTACACACATGCAGCTGAACTTGTCAAAAAACATATCCAGATAATATTTCACACTGTTCCTTTACAGCCTTTCTCAAAAAAGAGAAGTAAATCATGGATGTGCACACATGCAGCTGAGCTTCCTCCAAAAACATATCCAAATAACATCTTACAGCCTTCCTTCATGGTCTTTCTCAAAAAAAGAGAAGTAAATAATGGATGTTCACCCATGCAGCTGTGCTTCTTCTAGGAACATATCCAGATAACATTTTACAGCAGGACTTTCTTGAAAAAGAGAAATAAATCATGGATGTGCACACATGCAGCAGAGCTTCCTCCAAAAACATATCCAAATAACATTTTACAGCCTTCCTTCACAGCCTTTCTCTAAAAAGAGAAGTAAATCATGGATGTACACACATGTAGCTGAGCTTCCTCCAAAAACATATCCAAATAAGATTTTATAGCCTCCCTTCATGGCCTTTCTTTAAAATGAGAACTAAATCATGGATGTACACACATGTAGCTGAGCTTCTTCCAAAACATCTCCAGATAACATTTCACAGTGTTCCTTCACAGCCTTTCTCTAAAAAGAGAAGTAAATCATGGATGTACACACGCACAGCCTGCTGCCACACGTGTGTATCCATGGAAAATGAAAAGCTCAGAATCCCTACACTCAAATATCTGCACATCCACCAGCCTAAATCCTTGTCCTAGCGCACTCCTGCATCCCCATCCACGTCTTAAGAGCACCCTGGTCCCACTGGAGCAGGAATCTTCTGGCTGCAGCAGCCCCTGAGCTGCTGCTGGGAATGCTCCAGCTCCCAGGGCATGGGGAAACAGCTTTTTCTTTCTTTTTCTTTTTTTTTTTTTTTTTTTTTCCCACCAAATAAATCCACCCCTCCCCATTCTGGCTCATGGAAAGCTGGCCCAGGAGCAAGTTCGTGTTCACAGCCCCGGGGGCAGGGCAGTGCCACCCCCGTGGTGGAGCTCAAATCCCCTCAGCTGCTTCCAAATTTGCAGCCTCCTCCCTGGG
>WBNP01001176.1:33782-46081 GCA_013401095.1 Passerina amoena
ATAAATATAGCTACAATAATAATAATAACAATGATGAAATAAATAACAATAACAGGGATAAAACGTCACGCACGTGACTTAAGATTAGGTGCAATCTGAAGGTCGTGGAGCTCAAGTGAGGGATGAAAACGACACTGCACTGGAAGGAGGTGGAAAGCTTCGATGCAGAGCATGCATAGGACACAGCTGGAGGATTTTGGGGTCAGGAGAAGGCAGGCTCAGGATTCCTCCAGCTGAAATTGCCACGTAGTCTTGGGGCTTTTCTCCTGGCCATTCCCCGTGAGCAGGAGTGGCAGGTCCTGTGCTGCTTGTGGCAGTCAGAGCAGGTGGGAGCCCTTGGGTTGTGGGTGCTCAGGAGAATCCCCTCTCTGAATGAGCTGAGTTTGAGGTGCACTTGCAGCTCAAACCCCATTTCTTTCCATGTCTGCAGTGGCAAAAGTCTCCAGCTGAGCTGTGAAGGCTCCTATCCCCAGGGAGGGAGGAATGTGGGTCTGGCAGCTCCTGAAGCACTCAGGGTGCTGGGGATTTTGGGGTCAGGAGAAGGCAGGCTCAGGATCCCTCCAGCTGGAATCGCCACAAAGTCTCAGGGCTTTTATCCTGGCCACTCCCTGTGAGCAGGAGTGGCAGGTCCTGTGCTGGCCCTGCAGCTTGCGGTGGTCGGGGAGCAGGAGGGAGCTCTTGGGTTGTGGGTGCTCAGGGGAATCCCATCTCTGAATGAGCTGAGTTTGAGCTGGGCTCACAGCTCAAACCCCATTTCTTTCCATGTTTGCCGTGGCAAAAGTCTCCAGCCATGAGGGAAGGAGGAATGCCATGTCCAGCGGCTCCTGAAGCTCTCAGGGTGCTGGGGATCCTGCTCAAACCCCACAGCTTCAGCCGGACCCCCGCCACACAGGCCTCAGCCCTCACAATCCGTGTCCCGCCCCGTTCCTGGCCCCCTGGCTCGTCCCCTGGCTCAGGTCAGGTGTGAGGGCGCTTGCTGGTGCCGCGGCTGGCGGCCTGCCTGCTCATGTCCTGGTAGGAGGCGGATTTCAGGAAGCGGGGGTAGGAGTCCTTCTCCATCAGCGTGCGCGTCTTGGCCTGCGCCTCGTTGAAGCAGGCCGAGGTGGCCCCCGAGAGGTTCTTGCGGGTGATCTCCCTGGTCTCGTGGTCGATGTTCACCTGCAAGGCAGCAGCGCCCACAAACATTAGCTCCTCTTCTATGTGAGGGCAAAACCTGGTTTTAATTCGTCTTCAGATGAGGGTGGAAATGGTCACAAACCTTTCTATCCCTTCACTAATGCGGCTCCAGAGTTTTTGGGGTCTCCCCGAGCCTGGCTGCTGTGGGTGTCCCAGACAGTGAAGTCCAGTTAAGCACAACCTGTCCAAGCCCCTCAGGCAGCTCAGGCAATCTTAACAAGCTCAGCTCTGAAGTGAGATTGTCTCTGTGGTATTTTCTGAAAAATCCCTTTGCCGGGATTTCTTCTCCTGGGAAGCTGAGAAGCCTCCAAAAAGAATGAAAACAACGATTATCTGATTGCTTTAGAACGTGGTCTGGAGATCGTTTACCAACAGGTGACTGTTTGATTGGTTCCATGTGAATTGTTTTTAATTAATGATCAATCCCAGTCCAGCTGTGTCAGACTACAAGGAGTCAGTCATGAGCTTTCATTCTTATTAAGCCTTCTGATGTATCCTTTCTCTTTCTTTAGTATAATTTTAGTACAGCATTTTTAATATAATATAATATTGTAAAGTAATAAATCAGCCTTCTAAGAACATGGAGTCAAATTCTCATCTCTCACCTCATCCTGGGGACCCTCACAACACCACATGAGATCAGCTCTTTGGTGATTCTCAGCCTACTAGTGATTTTCAGCTCTTTGCTTGCTAAGTGCCTTTGGCAGGCACAGGGAGAGAGAGGAGAAGGCTGTATGAGCCTTCCACAGAGGTGTCTTGATTGACAGCTTCTGCAAAGGGTCTCAGTGACACCTCTTCTCTCAAACTGGGCAGAAGTAGGGGTTTTTATAGGATACAGGAGTTTTGGGAAACAGCCCAATCCTAAGGGTCGAGGTGAAAGTGACCTATCATCTTACAGAGACAACAAGGGTCCAAAGGCGGAAGAGGGGCTTCTTTTGGTCCAGTCATCATGACTAGGCATTTCCTATCTTAGACAAGTGACCACCAGGGAGGCCTTGCAGGCCCTGTGCCTGCTACACTTCGCAGTTAGACTCAATTTCTGTTCCAGCATTATGTGATGGACCACACAATGTTAGATCATGAACAAGAGCACACCTTCCCACTGACCCAACAGCACTTTCATAAAACCCACCAGGATATTTTACTCCTTTCCCACCCTATTTGATGCGACAGAAAATGATCTCACCTCCCTGGGCGCCTCATTTTGGACAAACTCCTCGAAGATCCTGTTGGCTTTGGAGGCCAGCTTGGTTTTCGAGCGGGTCTTTTTGAAGTCCTCGCATGCCAGCCAGAAGTCGAGGTTCTCCTCGCTGAATTCAGTCTTCAGGAAGGTGTGGAATGCATTTACCCCACCTGTGGAGGGGAGAGAAGGGCAATTAATGGGAAAGGAGGCGGGAGGGGGGGAAGAGGACCAGCAGCAGACACTGCCTGGGGAGCGTTGCCCTGGGAGCTCAGACCGTGACATCCACAGATTTCCTTTCCTTCCGGGCAAATTCCACCCTCTGAGACACCACTAATTGGCCTCTAGACTCCAATAAAATCCTTTCCCACAGACAAGTAATCCTCTGGTTTTATTTATCTGACCTTTCTATAATGAGGCTTCAGAGTATTTTCTTTACAGCTTCGGGAAAGAGCTAATTCTACCTAAGGAGAAGCGCGCTGACGCATCGGAACGCTGCAGGAGCCTTGGTTCTGATTTCTCAGCCCACATCTGGGGAGAACGAGGTGCTGAGGACGGCAGAGTAATTGCAGCAAGGATTTCAAAGCTGTGCTGGGAGGGTGGATTAAGTTACAAAGCTAGAGATGCTCATTAGCCATCACAGCACATGAGGGAGACCGGATAAAAAATACAGTTGGCCCCAGAGTGGTGCTGTGGAAGGACTTTGGCTGGGGAAGAGCTTTTAAAGTAGACAACTACTTTTGGATTAAAATTTGGTGCTTCTGCCATTTGAATTTTGCAAAGCTCAATCAAGGTAATCATTTTTAAAAGGTAAATAGAGAATTACAAGCTCTTGGCTTGTTATAGTCAGCAATCTCATTTTGGTTCTCATTATAATTTGAGTTATCCTCTCTAACTATTGTAAAATTGTAAAAAAGTTGTAAAAACTATTTTTGGAGACTGCCATTGTGCAGAGCCCAGTGTAAGGAGGGGATGATTGTGGGAATCCATAAAATCAGAGGGGTTTTGGGAAAGCTGCAAAAGGCAAAAAAAAATACAGTTGGCCCCAGACTAGCGCTGTGGAAGGACTTTGGCTGGGGAAGAGCTTTTAAGGTAGACAAGTACTTTTGGATTAAAATTTGGCGCTTCTGCCATTTGAATCAATCAAGGTAATCATTTTTTAAAGGTAAATAGATAATTACAAGCTCTTGGCTTGTTATAGTCAGCAATCTGGTTTTGTCTCTCATTATAATTTATTATCTCTATAATTGTAAAAATTGTTTTTGGAGTTTTTTTTTGGTTTTTCTGCCATTGTGCAGAGCCCGGTGTAAGGAGGGGATGATGTGTGGGACTAAAAATGAGGTCCCATCTCTGGCTCTGGAGGAGCTGCCTGCATAGAGAGAGGAGACAGCATCTCACAGGAGCCCTGTGCATCACAGATACACTGCTGATACCAGAGCAGGAAAAAGGGCAAGGTTATCCAGTCAAACAGCCGAATTCCTGCTCCCTGAGGAAGAGCTGTCCCCGGAGGCACAGGACAGACAGACAGAGGGCAGCAATGCAGCTGTCTGAACAAGCCTGAGGGGAGGTGGCTGCATGGCTGTTTCCACCAGCCACCCAGAGCAGACAGTGCCTTCTCCCCAGTGTGGGGAAAGGGGTGCTTTGGGAATACCATGATGTTCCCCCTGACGGGCTGCTCCTCAGGGGATGCCTGTGACAGTGCTCCTGTCCCAGGGCAGCAGTGAGACAACACTTCTGCCCCTCAAAAACACCCAGCCAGGAGGAAAGGGTACAGCTTCCTGGGTACAGCAGGCAATGAGCCCTGTGCCTCAGATCTGGGCAGGAAGAGACCTCTTTCTAAATCCTCAAACACCTCATTTGAGGAGGAGGCAAGATTTCATCCTACACTGACTCCAGTCATACAGCTCACTGTGAGTACATTAGTCCTACACGCTCTCACCCAGAGAAGGAAACAAGATGCTACTCACTTTTGCTTTTGAGGAGCTGGTCAAAGGACTCCCTCCATTCCAGCACCTCTTGGGAGGAGTTTCTGGAAAAGACAAAAAGGATGTGAGGCTCTCTGTCCAGCGGTGAGGGACGGGAGCACTTCAGCTGAGCAGCTCCATCAACGGGACACAGCAGCATCCAGCAGGAAACCAAAGCCAGGGGACAACATCCATTACCTGTGGGCTCTCTTTCCTCTCTCCTCCCTTTCTTTCACCTTCCCTGATGGCTCACCCGACCTCATCTCCATGCTGCTGGCCAGCAGGTTCTTTAGGGGATGCTCAAAGAGCCCTTTTCTGCCGACACAAATCCAGCAGGTTCTTTAGGGGATGCTCAAAGAGCCCTTTTCTGCTGACACGAGTCCAGCAGGTTCTTTAGGGGATGCTCAAAGAGCCCTTTTCTGCCGACACAAATCCAGCAGGTTCTCTAGGGGATGCTCAAAGAGCCCTTTTCTGCCGACACAAATCCAGCAGGTTCTCTAGGGGATGCTCAAAGAGCCCTTTTCTGCTGGCCCAGCAGAGCCTCCTCTGCAGGAACACCCCCTGCCCTCAGCGCTGATATTCAGTGCTCTGTGTTTAACGCTGCCTGCATTCCCCGCGGATCCCAGCCGCTGGTGTGAGGCACCAGGAAGGGCAGGAGCCCTGCGGGATCCCTGCCTCTCACCAGGGCCCTGCTCTCTGTGCCTAATGCCACAGCATCCGTTCCCTGCCGGCTTTTATAGAGCAGGGGAGTGATCCGCCTTCCCGGCCCGCCTGGGTGGGACTACACGGAGGGGGAGCCGTGCTCTGCGCTGCAGATGGGCAGGAGCATCCCTCGGGAGCGGCACAGAGCTGTGCTTGGCTTACCTGCGCCTGGAGCCCAGCTGCAGCTTGCTGGAGCTCCCACCCCTGTGTCCCAGCTCGGGTTTGTGAAGCAGGATGCCCAAGCGGCTCTTCAGATCCTTGGCTCTGGAAAGGAGGGAGGGAGGGGTGAGATGGGATCTCTGGACCATCAGTCTGCTGCCCTCACCCCTGCAGGGGCTGCACCCCTGCTTTGTCCCCCAGCTTCAGCCCCTTCTTGGCTCTCTGGTGTGTGAAATAAACGCTGCCCCCTTGCTTTCCCGGCTCCCTGGCAACCGCGCATTGAGCCTGCGGGACCGTTTTCTCCTGCTCGCTTCCCAGGCGGAGACACATGGAATATAAAGCCCGATCTTTCCTCTGGGGCAGGTAAAAGCTGCTGGAGCCCCCCCAGCTCCCCGGAGCTATCCTGGTTCCATTCCTCACGCCACTCTCCCGGCATCACTCCGCTGCTCCCAAACCGCTGGAAAAACGGCGATTTCCTAGCGGGAGCATCCCCCTGCTGCCTGCCAGCTGCTGCTCCCCTGCTCTGCTTTTTGGGGTGCCCCTGGGCTCCCAGGAGCCTGTCAGCAGGCCGTGGGCAGGGCAGCGCCATTCACCCACCCCATGGCGTGAGGAGGCAGCACTGATGCTCCCGTGCCAGGGGCTGGGATGCTCCTGTACCAGAGGCTGATGCTCCTGAGCCAGAGGCTGGGATGCTCCTGTACCAGAGGCTGGGATGCTGCTGACCCAGGGGCTGGGATGCTCCCGTGCCAGAGGCTGGGATGCTGCTGACCCAGGGGCTGGGATGCTCCTGCCTGTCCCCGCGGCAAAAGCACGGAGGAGGCACCACCCTGCCAGGAGGTGTCGGCGGCAGCAGCAGGGCAGGGGAAGCGACTCCTGTCTGTCCCCAGGGTGTCCCCGAGGCAGCGGCTCCTGTCTGTCCCCAGGGTGTCCCCGAGGTGCTGTGGCCCTGCTGTTATTTGCGTGCCCGCGGCTCGTTCAGGCGTCCCCAGGCGCCCATACGAAAAAAAAAATAATCAGGGTTTAAATGTCAAGCCGGCAGCGTGGGGCTTGGCAGGAGGAGCAACATGTCACTGAACAGTTCGGCGGTGTTGACAAAAATACTCCTGCTGCTGTCAGCTCGGAGCAAGTTGTGCAGAGGCAGAGCCAGAAAGCGCTGGTGTGTTTGTACAGCCCTGGCCAACCTCCTCTCTCTCTCCCTGCGCTGGTTTCACCTCCGTGCTCCCGTCCCGGGGAGCAGGAGGGATGCAGCCACAAGGAATCACTCGGTGCATCCCGGTTTCCACCCTACCATCACATCGGCGGCAGCAGAGGCTGGTCCAGGTGCGACCCCTCTGCCTCCCAAAGCGCCTTACCTTTCCAGGCAAGTGATGGGCAGCGCGGCTAAGCCCCGGCACATGCTGAGAGCTGGGCACCCAGGCATCCAGCAACTCATCGGCTCCTCGCGGGGGTGCCAGGGGCTGCAAGAGGCGGCTGCGGGCACCACCTGCCCCGCGGTCCCGGGCTGGCGGCTGCGGCAGCGGAGCGGAGCCGCGCTTTATATGGGCCGGGAGGAGGGAGAGCGGGGAGGGGGACCCAGCATCACCGCAGCCTCCAGCCAACCAAACGCTGCTCAGGCAGCGCCCCTGAAGAGGGGAGCTTAGGTAAGTTTGTGTGTGCTGCTAAGGGAGGGGGGAGTGGGAGGCCCAGGCTCGTCCTTGAGCATCACAGTCATCGCCGCTTCCTCGGGAACAGGAAAAAACAGGCTCGTTTTCCAGCGACGTGTGGAGCCTGCTGATGAAGCGGCGGCGGGTGGGAGAGCAGGGACAGGACAGACGCTGCAGCCCTCGCAGAGAGCCGTCAGCTCCATGCTGCTGCTCCACCCCGCTGCCCCAGGGCTCCCAGAGCTGCCCCAGTGCTTAAAGCAGGGGGTGGCAGCCCCCAGCAGGGTCAGGAGGGCTTGGGCTTCCTGGGGGGATGCAGATGGAGCAGGAGGGTTGAATGTTTCCACTTCTCTTTAATGGCACTGCCAGTTCACAGCTGGAATAGATAACATTTAACATATACTATATACTATACACTATACACTATACACTATACACTATACACTATATAATATATAATATATATAATGTGCTGGCTGAAGTTGCACTTCTTCATCACAAATTCCTTGCTGGGTGTGTGTGCTGAGAGGAGGGAAGGGAAGCACATCAAAGGAGCCAAAATCTGGGAAAGCATCTGATAATGGAGGATCCTGCTGAGACCTGGAAATTGAAAGGAGATTAAAAGCCAGGGAGAGGTTGGAAACTGGAGGGGAAGGACTGAGCCAGCAAAAGAGAAAAATGAAGAGAAAGGGTTAAAGCAGTGCACAGCAGCAAACCCCAGGGTCTGGGGCTATAAGAACCAACAGGCCCCGTGGTGAGGTCAGGCTCACACAGGATCCCAGAGCTGCCCTCCCTGCAATTCCCCAGCTCAGCAGCTCTGAGATAGAGCGACCTTAACACCCCCTGCTCATGGCCAGCCAAGCACAAGGCCAGAGCTGCCACTTCCCCTCCTCATCCTCTCCCTTCCTCCCTGCTATTCCCAGCTCAGATGTTTTCCCAGAGCTCAGGTTGTCTCCTCCCCTTGCTGCCTGCATCCATCACCCACAGCACATTGCCAGAGCATCTTTCCCTTTGCCAGAGCAGCTTTCCCAGGAGAGATGAACTGTGCCAGGAGAGCGGCAGCACGAAGCCATCTGGGCCCTGGCCAAGGGGGAAAGGCTCCCCTCAAGCTGCCTTTGGGAGCAGAAGCATCAGGATATCTGGGTGGGAGACTTCAGGAGGAGCATGAGGCACCTCAGCCCCACTGAGCAGTAGAGTCCTGTCTTTCTCTCATCACTTACAAGAAGGCACAGAATGGTCTTGCTCATGGAGAGACAGGAAGGATGCATCACATCAGGACTAATGACTGAACACTCACTTTGAGCTCCTCATGGAAGAGCAGCCTCTTTGCTGATGGCTCTGGGGATTTTCACTCAAATAATCAAGTTTAAGCCTTCTTGGTTAGCAGATACTCAGCTACAGACAAATGGCTGGAGCTACACCAAGCTCTTATTCGTGTCTTCTGTGTGCCTTAAAACCAAGATTGGAGCGGTGATCCTTGCTGTGGATTCCAGGGAAGAAAAGGAAGAGTAAAGGAGAGAGGGCTGGAAGGTTGCCTTTGCCTGTACAGCTGCTGGGAATGTCTGTGCACAGCCACAGGATGTGCTTGGCATCAGTTTTGGAAGTGCCACCCCAGCCTGGAGCTCCAGCCCAGTTGAGCAGCACGCTGGGAGCACTGGTGTCCCAGCAGCAATGGCACAGGGGGGTGGGCACAGGCTCCTGGCTCTTCCATGGAGCCACTCAGTGGTCAGAGCTGGAAAGGAGAGCTGGAGATCGTGCCAAAGCAGCTTGGCACTCCCCTCCCAGCTGCAGCAGGTGACCAGAGGGTTTAGGGTGGCAATGCCCCTTCTCCTCATCCCCCACATCTCCATCTCCTCCCTGTTTTATCCATATAAATGCTGTGGATATGATCACCCCTGTCCCTTTCCCCTGCAGAGCTGCAGCCCATCCTCCCAGCTGCAGATGTGCAGAGTCACAGGATGCTCTGGTAACTCTGCCCGCTGTTTGAGGCACGGTCTGAGCAGGCCATGCCGAGAGCAAGAGCTCCTGGAGGCTGGGCACGTGTGCCAGGCACACGGGACAGATGATTCCTGGCTGCAACTCCACGGAGCCTGGCACAGCCACCGTGCTGGCAACCACGTGCTGCTCCCAGCAAATGGCACTATGGCAAAAACACAGCTGGCACGGCAGCAACTGCAACTGCTGAGCAGCCTGGGGGATGTGAGCCAGAGCACAGAAACCCTGCACATCTCTGCCTCGAGACTGCAGCCTGCTGAGCCCCCCTCTTGCCTTCAGGCCCTGCTTCCCTGCTGCTTTTCCCCAGAGAAATAAAGTGCATTGGACAAGTGTGTGAGGTTTTACCTTGTGCCCTGTGGCAGCTTTTGGAGCTCTGGGCTGAGGTGAGGCCAAGCTGACAGTGAAGCTGCCCATGGGGAGAGAGAGAGAGCTCGGGAAGGGAAGGGAAGGGAAGGGAAGGGAAGGGAAGGGAAGGGAAGGGAAGGGAAGGGAAGGGAAGGGAAGGGAAGGGAAGAGGTCACTCCAAGCCTGTTTCTTTTTGGGGACCACGAGAGGCACAAAGGTGTTTGCTGCAGAGCTGGGGCTCAGGGCAGTGCCAGACCCACGTGTGCAGGTCTGAACCCTGGATTGGGAGCACGATTGGGCTGTTCCAGCAAAATCCTCCTCACCAAGGCTGGGACAGCCCCTGTGCCCACTGTGCCACAGCCACCAGCTGACCCCTGTGCTCCTTTTCTGCCTCTCCCCTGCCATGGGGCCGCTCCAGGACAGGCATGGGCTGCTCTAGGTGAGGTATTTCATCCTGCACAGCCCTTCCCAGGGTTATGCAACAGCCTGTGAGCCCAGCCCCGTGTGTGTACTCAGATGTCTTCATGCTGCTCTGTATCTAATTGAATTACGTGCTTCCTGTCTCATTTAGCTTAGCAGCCTCCCGCGGCTCCGGCCCCGTGCCCTCCATTATCAGCCCTTGTTTTGGAATACAAAAAACTCTTCTGTGTGTCGCAATGCCTGGGGCCAGGCTGCCTTCCCAGAGCCCTGCCAGCATCAATCCTTCTCCCATCCATAGGGCCAGGTTTCATCTGCACCAGGAAGGTCCAGGCTGGGAGGTGGCTGGGCTGAGAAGGCACCCACAGGTAGCATTTTGGGGGGTACAGCCACCCCCGGCAGCAAAACACACACACCCCATCAGCCCCAGGGATTGCTGCTGCTGTTTCTGGGTTATTTGCAAAATGCCAGCAACTTTGGAAAGCACAAAAACCAAAGGTTTCGGCCCCAGAAATGGGGTGGGGAATGGGAAAACAGGAGTTTGGTGACAGGGTGCAAAGTGCCCCAGTGCACAGCCAGGCTCTGAGGAGAGTTTCTGGCAGGGGTATTTTTGTGGTTTTATACTGTTCAAGTGGGATAAGGGGAAGATGCAGAAAGAGTTTTGGAAGGGGAGGCAGGGAGAAGGAAGAGGGGAAGAGCCAGGCTGAGCTGTGTTGTTTTGGGGTCTCACTGCAGGCAGGCTCCCCAAGGAATCTGTCCCCCATTTCTCTTAAACCAGAGGGGAACCACAGAGGTGGCAATCAGGGATGGCCAAACCTGGAGGCAGTCCTGCCATGGAATCAGGGAGGTGCTGACTGCAAAGGAGCAGAAATGGGAGGTTTAAAGGCCCTGCTCATGTTGCACAGCCCCTTCCTCTACCTGCAAGCTGTCCATGAGCTCTGGATGTGCTTAAGGAGGGAAGTAAGCCAAGGAGGTGGGGATGGGGCAGAGTTTAGTGATGGGGACAGGGTTTGGTGGTGGGCTTGGCTTAGATCTGATGATCTTAAGAGGTCTTTCCCAACCTGAAAAATTCTCTGAGGGTGCCAGGGAGGAGCGGGGAAGCTGCCAAGGCTGAGACAGCAGCCAAGAATTTGCAAGTGGCCCCTGAGTAGCCACATTGCAGCTGGGCCATGGGCACAGCTTGTGGGACAGGGACAGTCAGGGCTGGCTGTGGGACACCATATCCAGGTGAGCCTGGCTCCATCTGTGCCTGCCCAGCCCATCCAGGATACCCCAGCTGCCCATGAAGGATCCCTCACCCTCACCACGGGGAGTTTGATGGATTCCCAACACTCCACATTCACAGGAGGCACGGCAGGAAATAGCTGCTCTGGAAATTTGTAGCAGTGCAGAAAGAGATTATTGAAATAATAATAATAATAATAATAAAGAAAAAGAATAATTAGAATTACAAATGAGGTTTTCAAGGGGCAGCTGTTACCCACTCTGCCCACGTGCTCGCTTTGCACAGCTGCACAAGGAGAGGTAGCTGACAGCAGGTACTTTTAATCTTCTCTTTCCCTTCCCAGCACCTGCTTTTTAAAGCCACTGAACAGCCAGCAAAAAAAAAAAAAGCTAAAAGATGATGGCTAAATATATCCTAACTAAGAGGAGACACAGAGCAGCACTAATGGCAGATCCCTCCTTGGATGCATTCAAATGGGTTTGGCTCGGCGACAGGCTGAGGGAAGAAGCAGCAGATGAAAAGGAAAAACAGCAGAAGAAAGGATGTAGGGGCAAAAATAGGGGGGATAGAAGGAAGCCAGAAGGACTGATATATTCCACTAGACCCATTTCCAGAGGAAAACAAGCCAGATTTTTGGTTTTAAATGCAACACGTGTGTGTGCAGAGCACAGAGCAAACACTCACCTTTCCCAGGGAGAGGGGCACCAGGCAGGGTGGGAGCCCTCGGTGTGCCCAGGGCCAGCTGAGATCCAGGTCACTGCTCTTCCTGCGGGCCAGACCTGCTCAGGAGATGCTCAGCCCTTCCTCACTGAAGCCCCACAAGGTTCCTGCAGGAAATCTTTGTCCTGGGTTGTAAGATATTGTTTGGGGGTGTGTATTTATCTGCCATCTGTCAGAGCTGGGGCAGTTCTCTGCTGTTCATTGGGCAGTTTTTTCTTTATCTCTTCCATAGCCAATCCTCCCTCCAGGAGATCTCTTCTGTTCATGGGCCATTAATTATTAATTATCTTCTGTTCATGGGCCATTAATTATTAATTATCTTCTGTCCATAGTCAGTGAGTGTCCCTGCATGACTGATCCAATTCCAGCATCCCATAGGGAGATGCTCCGCCCAGGGGAGGAGTCAAGCATTCCTACCTGGATCCAATCTGAGGTTTGGGACACCCCAGCAGCCTTTGCCCACTGCCTCCCCTTCCCCCCTAGATACCCAGGATTGCCCTCAGCTGCTGCCTGACCCTTCCCCAGGCTCCTCCAGACTCCTCAAACTGCCCCATGACTGGCTGGTGACTCTCCCCCTACTCCTGCTCATCCCTCCCTGGTTTATCCCACCAGGATGGAGCAAGCTGAGGCCCAGGTGTGAGCTGCCTGCTGGAGCACACGGTGGCTTTTTCTGCTCTGGAGAAAGCTCTTCATTTGCTGTTTGCTCTTTGCGACCTCATTGAGCTCCATCCATCCATCCATCCATCCATCCATCCATCCATCCATCCATCCATCCA
>WBNP01001176.1:46091-60289 GCA_013401095.1 Passerina amoena
CACAGCTCCCTCTGCCAGGAGCCTGTGTGTCCCCCATGCTGCTCCTGGTGCAGGGGGCAGGCTCAGCACTGGTTCCCACCTCTGGCCATGCTGGTTTTGGGATTTGGGGCAGGGAGTCCATCACTGGCAGCAGCAGGGAGGTGTACTCAGAGAAGGACAGCAATGTGCTGCTGGAAGGCTCCTGGGATTTTCCTTCCTTGCAGGTCCTACAGACTCATTTGGGACTCATCCCCCCACACGGGACCTCTGGGGAGCCTGGTTCTAAACTGCTCCAACTGAGCCATCCACAGCTTGGAGCCAACCCATCCCCACTCTGCTGCCCCATCCAGCGTGTCTGCACCAGCTTCTTCCCTCCTCTTCCTCCTCAGCAATTTGGCTGGGATTCACCCCTCCATCCCCAGGACTGCAGCTTTTCAGACACTCAGGCAGAGAGCAAATAGTCTCAGGCTGTTTATTACATCCTCAGGGTGTCTATACAGCAGGGGTGTAACACTGCACAGCGTGGTGACACGGCTCGGTGGGGATTTGTGGCGTGGCTGAGGAGCTTCTCCAGCCTCCCAGGGAACAAGGGGAGCCTAGCAAACAAGCAGCTAATGCAGGGCAACCCGGGGAGCTGAGCCCATGCCTCTCCTTGAGCAGGAAGGGATCAGACTGAACAGCCTGTCTGGCCTGCCCCAACACCAGCAGCACTGCAGGGGCGGCAGCTGCAGCAGCAGGATCTCCTGAAAATAAAATCATTGCCCAGGGAAGCACTTCTGAGCTGCTCTTTCTGCCTGGTGGCTCACTTCTGAGTTCACTGAGTGCAGCAGAGCCATCCTCAGTCTTTTCTGAGCCACCCACGAGCTGATTTGCAGAGGAACCAGGTATTTTTGTTATTTCAAGCAGCCTTGCTGGGTCTGTGGGTTTGTAGTCAGGTCCTCAAGGGGACACTGCCATCCCACCAAGGTGGAGGTGCCAAGGAGCTTAAGGGCAAATCTGAGCTCTGATTTGGGTAACTCACAGAGGAGTTGGGGGAGAGGTTATGAGGAGATGAGATCTTCGGTGGTGGCTCTTAAGGAAGGGGGATCTACCCCAGGGTGTGCTCGTACCCTGCTCTGTTCATTGCCAGGAGTCCTACAGAGGTCTGCAGGAGTAAACACAGCAGAGGGTTCCCCTCCCTGCTTTTCAGCTGGTGGCTGCAGGCACTGACAGAGCAACATGAAGACATTTTCCCCAGGATAAAGCTGTTACCCACGCTGGAAATGCAAAGCTGAGCAGCTCCTCATCCGTCATGCTTTAGAGCCAGCCTGGGGCACGCAGCACGCGAGGCAAACCGGGAGGTGTGGGGCTGCTTGAGACAAACAATTCACAGCACAGCTGGTCCCCAGAGCTCCCTGGTGCCTCCAGAAGCAGGCACAGCCTCGTCTCCTGTGCCTTTTTGCCAGGAGTGTTGGATGTTTTTGGTAACAAGCTCGTCCCCCTGTGCCACCTCCCTCCCACGGCCTCGGCTGGCTGAACTCGCGCTGAGTTCACCGCAGCCTCAGATTAGACACACATCCTCCTGCAGGAGGCACAGAGCACAGGGACTGACTTTGCTGAGCAAATACAACCCACACACCTTTATTGAGACTACTTTTATAAACCAGAGAGCCACGGGGGTGCCCAGCTGTGAGTGACCCCAGCACGGACACCCTCCGCCCCAGCCAGCCCCTGCCACAAGCACTGCACCTGCAGCCTGCATGGGAGGGGGAGAAAAAGAAGGAAAACAAAAGACTTGGGGACAAGATGAGCCTCTGCAAAGCCCAAGGGGTGCGTGGCAGACAGAAGCATTCTGGTCTAGCAGCAAAATGAACTTTAATTCCAGTTCTGGGATATAATGCTACGATGCCAGAGAGAGCACAGCACCAAGGAAGGAGACGACTGCAGCAGCCCCAGGGATGGAAGATAATGCAGAAAATGATGTGAAAAACGTTCTGTTCTTATATAACGGGCAGGGAAGAGCTCCTAGGAGCTTTACAGTGGCAGTGGGAGGCATGTAGGAGGGAGATGGCATGACCAGAGATGAGTGCCTGGGGAAGGGAAAGGCAAAGAAGAGAGGAGGGAGGGATGGGGATGGAGGAGAGGCAAGCAGGGGGAGGTTAGGGGAGTCCCAGGCTCAAGACAGATGAGGACAAACAGTGCTGGTGGACAGGAAGGTTTGGAGTGCTTCGAGGAGGAGGGGGAGGCAAGACAACCAGGACAGGGGAGAGGAGTTTGGAGGGAGAAGCCAGAGGCCCCCCAGGGAGGGGAGAGCTTGCACTGACAGGTGAGAGGCACTCCAGGACTGGCATGAGGTATGCTTTGCTATTGCTCTGAATGCTGTAAACATTTTGGTTTTGTGTCTATCAGTGAACATTCAGTTCAGTTTGATACATGTGCTCTTAGGGGTAACTGGGAACCTAGCAGAGTTTTACATCTCTTACTACTACTTGGACTTACACACGAGGCAAACACAACACTGGCTAAAGGTCTCAGTTTATGTCATTTGTGCCTAATTCTCCTATTTTAACATGCACATCTATGTCTCAGAAAAGCTTCTGTAGTAGAGGACACTAAATAAGATACAGATGAAGTCACATGCACTCTCATCCACCCACAGCCCCAGACACACACAGCAATTTCCCCCTCCCTTTGCCCTTCACACCTCCCCAGCATGGACAACAGGTGCATTAATGAGTGCCCTAAAAGTGGTGGAAATCATCCCAAGCCTGGCTGATGGACCAAAGCAGGAGAAACCTCAGACAGATTCGAGTTCTGCATCTGACCCCGCAGTTAACACCACCTGAAGCTCATAGAAAATGAAACTTGTAAACTCTTTTCCCCTTCTGCCATCAATCTACCTGGGAGCTGACTGGGTATGGACCAGCAAACAGAATAAAAAGAACAGAGTGAACCAATTTTTTCCCCCCCTCTCTTCATGTGATGGCACACTTTAACGTTGCTCCAAACAGGAGGAAAATTTTGGAGGAGTGTGCTTGTGGAGAGGGGAAATGGGTTTGTAGGTGGTGAGTATCCCTTTCACAGCAGGAAGAGATGAATCAAGGATAGGATATTTGCCCTTGGTGGGAATTAGTCACCACTCAGCTCTTTCCAAAGCTTTGGCTCAGTCATGATTTCCTTGATCAGCCCCTGGTTTTAAGGGGTAGAGCTACAAGCTGCTTATTTTGATTCAATTCAGAACAGCATTTGTCATAAAAGAAGCAGCTGGTGCCATTTTCTTGTTTAAGAAAAATAGAATTTTACTTTAAATAACTAGTCTGCTTTCCTTCCAGAGAGACAAACTGTAAGAGCAGCAACGAAAATAACAAGTGGTAGACTCAAATGCCTCAGACAATACTTTTGCTCCACTCTGTGTTCTAGGATGCTGTTCCCAGTGGAGGGAACAATTTACTGGGAAAACCACTTCTACGTCAGCCAGCCTGATTCCAGCTCCTGTCACCATTGCAGCAACGACATCTCCAGGTGTGTGCCCTGCTCCAAGCAACTCCCCAGGTGGATGGAGGGGAGAAGGGAGCGTGGATTTGTTGGCCACTTTGAAGTTTTCCCATGAGTTCTGATGTAAAATGAAAGGAATTCCAGCACCAACACTGGTAGCCTGGGGATTGTCCCCACTCACATTCCTGGGCACAAGCCTCTGGTTCCTGCTGTGTGCCCTGGCCTGGCTGTCTCTGTGAGCCTCCCCAAGGTGCAAACTGGGGGTAAATAACTTCATTACCTGAAGCTGTGATTGGAGGATTAACCCCTGATATGTAAATGGACCAAACTTATAATTGTCTGAAAAACTCATGACCATTGTCCATCCTGGGTGTAGCCCCTCTGTGAGGCTTTGACTGCCCAAGCTGTGCCTGTTGAAGGCCTTTAATAAATACCCACATTATCCTCTTAACTCTGTCTAGCCTCTGTTCTGGGCAGCCACTCCAAGGCATCAGTTTTTGGTGGCCCAGATGGGAGAGGAAACTGCAAAAGCAGCCAGTGCCCCTGGGGATCCCAGGCTGTGCTGTGGCACACAGGGATGGCAGACAGCCTTTCTGGGAAAGGGGAGCTCCCCCAGCCTCTGCTCACAGCCAGAGAGGGAAGATTTCCATCCCCCCTTGCAGGTCAAGCCCTGAGTCTGTCACTGCAGCACGGCTGGGTTTGTTCTTCTTGCTCCCTGCCCCAGGCAGGGGCTGTGGGGGTGAAATGACTCCTTCAGTCTTACATAAGAAAATGTGTCTGGGTGTGTGTTCTATCCCCATCTGTCAGAGCTGGGGCAGGTCTCTGCTGTTCATGGGGCAGTTTTCTTATCTCTCCCACAGCCAATCCTCCTTCCAGGAGATCTCTGCTGTTCATGGGCCATTAATTATTAATTATCTTTTGTCCATGGGCCATTAATTATTAATTATCTTCTGCTCATGGGTCAGTGAGTGTCCCTGCATGGCTGATCCAATGCCATCATCCCATGGGGAGATGCTCCGCCCAGGGGAGGAGCCAAGCATTCCTACCTGGATCCAATCTGAGCTTTGGGACACCCCAGCAGCCTTTGCCCCCCTGCATTGCCAGAGGAGCAGCTTTCTGCTGCCCTGCATTGCCAGAGGGAGCCCAGGCCCATCTGCAGCAGCCCTGGAGCTGCAGAGGAAAACTCCCCCCTTGTGCAGGATCCCTGCTGCAGCAGAGCCACAGCTGGCACTGCAGGAGGGCTGAGCCCCCATGGGATGGGGCTGGGACACCTCCCTGACACACAGGGGGGCAGCTCCTGCTCTCACTCTGACAGTGCTTTGTTTTGTATTTCTGCATTTTTTTTAATTTTATTTTTATTTTCTTCCCTACTAAAGAACTGTTATTCCTATTCCCATATCTTTGCCTGAGAGCCCCTTAATTTCAAAATTATAATAATTCAGAAGGAGGGGGTTTACATTTTGCATTTCAGGGGAGGCTCCTGCCTTCCTTGGCAGACACCTGGCTTTCCAAACCAAGACAGGCTCCTCCAGTCCAGGCAGCACCAGGTGCAGCCACTGATGTGTGGCTCTGTGTCCTTTGCTCCCACCTCTGATTCCTTCCACTGGTGATTCCTGTGATTCCTGTTCCACATTGCTCAGGTTCACCAGACCTGTCTCACTGTGCCTTGCTTGCCATAAAGCTTTGGGACACTGAGCTCCTGCAGGATCTGGCTCCCTTGGAGAAATCATGGCAAATCTGGAGCATTTTCCAGGTGTCCCTCACCGCTCCCATTTTCGAGCAAGCAGCAAAAACTTTGTGTCAAACTGCGCCACGTCCAGACCCTGAGCTTTGTGTCTCCTGTGTCCCATGAGGGGCCTCAGCAGTCCCAGGAGCTGTGTTACTGAGCCTGGTGTGGCTGCAGAGTGTCACCTCTGTCACCAAGGCCAGCCCCAGCTCCTCAGGTGTCCCTGCAGGGACAAGGGACAGCAGGAATGCTGGGGCACTGCTGCTCTTTCTGGCCATTGCGCTGGGAAATTTAACTGGAAATGGGATTGGCTTTCCAAAAACCTGGAGGATTCTCCTGCTGAGAACCAGGCACTGAAAAGCAGGTTTCCCTACTGAACATAAAGTTTGCACTTGCAATGTATTTAGACTTCAGTGTCTTGGAGGCCACAGGAATACACCTCCAAAATAAATCCAGCATGGTTACCACCTCTGTCTTGATCCTATTTGTCCTGCTCTCCTCCATTTCATCCTTACAAAAAGCCTCAAAAAGCTGTTTCCTACTTAATTGACAGACAGCAATTTTTAATATTTTTTTATCTTCTTCCAAAAACATTTTGCTTGGCTTTAGAATTCATTCTACCCCATTTACACCACATTACACAAAGTCTATATCAGCAGCTTTCTGATGTATCAAAGCTACCCACCACCCTTGGCTGGAGCAGAGGTTCACAGCCTCTGGCCTGGGGATGACTGAGAGAAGAAAAAGATCCATGGGGTCACTTTCATTAGATTAAGAAAAGAGACCTCTGGTCTGCTGGCTCAAATCCACAGACAGGCTGTCTGCTTCTCCCCTCAAAAATATTGCAGGAATCTGCCGAGCTGGAGCAGCAGTGCCATGGAAATGGGGCCATGGGATGGGAGGAATGATTGCCCAGCCCAGAGGAGGTGCTGCACCCCTGGCATGTGCACAGAGAATTGTCCTGCAGTGCCATCCAGGCTGTGGGAACAGGGCCGAGGAGCCCCTCACACCCCCCAACACCCATCCTGCTCACTCCATGCTTTGTGTCCCGCTGGGGGGAAGGACCCTGCAGCAGGCTCTGTGTGCTGGGGAGCTCTTTGCAGGGCGCTGAACCCCCTCAGAAAGTGGGAACAGTCAGTAAAAGGGAAATAACAAAAATAGAAATGGGATTTTTCACGTTGCCACAGGCCGGGTACCCCATGAAAAATGCCATCTGCTGTGGCAGACGGGCCTTGTGCTTTTCCTACACCCCAGCAAGGGCCAGAGGGCTCCAACAGCTCCTTCCTGAGGAGCCACCAAGCCTGTGGCAGCCAGGAGCCCCTTTGTGCTGGGCTTTGGTCCAGTGCCCAGCACAACAGAGCCTGAGTGATGGCTGAGACTGAGCTACCACACAAATAAATAACAGCCACTAAAAACAATCATTCGCATTAGGAGACCTGCCTGCCCTGGCCTAGTGAGAGCTTTTGGGATTACCTTCCTCATGAGGAAAGCTCAGCTCCTTGAGAATCCTCTGAAGGAAAAGGGGCAGTGACAGGGTGGCAGCCAAGCCAAAAGGTGTGCAAAATGAACGGGGAGGTGAGCTGAGTTTGCTGATGGTTCCCACTTCAGGAAAGGGAATGAACCCCTGTGCTTTTGTCTCCTGTGTCTCTTCCCTCAGTCCCAGACCCCAGCAGGGTGAGAGCAGGGTTTGCTGATGGTTCCCACTTCAAAATAGGGAATGAACCCCTGTGCTTTTGTCTCCTGTCTCCCTCCCCTCAGTCCCAGACCCCAGCAGGGTGAGAGCAGAGTTTGCTGATGGTTCCCACTTTAAAATAGGGATTGAACCCCTGTGCTTTTGTCTCCTGTCTCTCTTCCCTCAGTCCCAGACCCCAGCAGGGTGAGAGCTGAGTTTGCTGATGGTTCCCACTTCAAAATAGGGAATGAACCCCTGTACCTTGGTCTCCTGTCTCCCTCCCCTCAATCCCAGACCCCTGGTGTCTGGGATGTGGCTTCACAAGTGTCAGCACTGCCCTTGGGGCCCTCCTGAGCACAAGGGAGAGGTGAGAGACAGGCAGAGATGCGTGGGAGGGTGGAGAGGTGTTATTTACACACAAACCAACCCAGCCATTTCAAAGGGAGCCTGCCTTGCCCACAGGTGACCCTGAGAGGGTTGTGGGTTTGTGCTAGACAGAGGGAATGACTGCAAGGTGCTACTGCTAACAACAACAACAAAATAAAAAGCACAGATAGTCAAAGAGTCTTAATACCACACCTGGATCACTCTCTGGAAGCTTCCTTTGCCCCTTCTCCCTCTTCTCCCACTCCCACTGCTTTGAACACCAAGAAAGTTTCACATTTAGAGATGGGATTTGGCTGTTGAGGGAAGCACGTGGTTTGTGAGGGCCCCGTGGCTGTCCTAGCTGAGCCTCCTCTGGGTCTGAGACAGCAGGTCTGTGTAAATTTTGGATCTCAGGAACCTGGGGTACGAGTCTTTCTCCATCAGGCTGTGCACCTTGCCCTGAGCTTGGTCAAAGCAAGACAGGGAGGGCTCCTGCACATTTCTTCTGGTCAGCTCCCGTGTCTGGAAGTCTATGTTCACCTGGGGAAAGCAGCAGAAGAGAGTTTGGCACTGAGTGTCCAGCTGGCCTCCTTCAAATGGCTCATTCCCTCTCTGCCATGGCAGCAGAACCAAGGTCCTACCCCTGCCCATGCCTGAACAGCCCCCACAGAGATTCAGGGCTGTGGATCCTGCCCCAAGCCTGGAAAAGTTGGGTTTATAGTGATCTGAGCACTTCTGAAATCACTTTATTTTTACTGAAATCACTTTTTAAATTACTTTCATTCAGACTCTTGGGCAGCACATCACCTGAAGCTGCTGACTCAGCCTCGCCTCTCTCCTGCTCCCTCTCTTCTTCACCACATGCCTAATAAATGGGTGAATAAACTTTCAACTAGGTTTAAACCACTAGTACATTCTTATTAAATGTCTCCAAACTCGGTTGATCTAAAATAAACTGTTTGATTTTTCCCATAGCAGCTTCATGTTACAATATCTGGAGGAGAGGCTTGGAAAAATAAATGTTATGACTGCCATTTGTTTGCAAAGGCAGCCAGTGGAGCTCTCCTGCTCTGCTTCCCTAGCAGGGTAATCAGCATTTTTTAGGGTTATTGTCTGGAAGAAAAAAAATGGCTGAAAAAAATGTTATTTGTTGTTATTAATTCAGTGTCCAAAGTGGAAGGAGCCAGGAAAGTAAAGCTGTCTGCCTCAACGTGGATGTCAGCAGTATGGATTAGCTCTAATCATTTCATATTCTAAGCATGCCAAAATTATGTAACAGTCCTAAGGAAACATCACCACAGCACCAAATTGTAGGAAGGACCCCCATCCCCATACCTGCATTCCCATTTCTAATCAAAAATCAGCCTTCCAGTCCTTAAAATCTCATTTGGCTTCCTGAATAACAGTGGGAAAATGCTCAAGGAGGACATTGAGACCCCCACACACCTCGGTGTGAATCTGGGTCCTCCCCAGTGACCTTGCAATGGCTTTACTAGCTGGGAGAGGGAGGAAAAGGAGGAAAATGAGGAAAATGAGCCCTTTTTGGGTCCCTGACAGGCACCCATGCAGGAGCAGGGGGGGCTGGGTGCAGTGAGAGCCCCCCTGGCTGTGCTGTGATTGCAGTGACACAAGGCAGTGTGGTCACCAGGCAGGACCTGGCAGTGCCATCAGCAGGACCTGGCAGTGCCATCAGCCTGTGGAGTGCTTGAAAGAGGATTTAAGCATCCCAGGCTCCAGGGTGTGACTGCATTTTCTGTTCATCTCGTAGTTATTGTTTGCATCTCTCAGGAGGTCTGGGTGAGGGGGGAGTTAGTCAGAAACTCTCCTCCCTTGGGAGTCAACAAGTTACTCACAGAATTCACAGAATCACTGGGTTGGAAGAGACCTCCAAGCTCATCGAGTCCAACCCAGCCCCAGCACCTCAGCTAAACCCTGGCAGCCAGTGCCACATCCAGGCTTTGTTAAACACACCCAGGGATGGGCACTGCACCACCTCCCTGGGCAGCCATTCCAGAACTTTATCACCCTTTCTGTGAAAAACTTTATCCTGATATCCAGCCTGTATTTCCCTTGGTGCAGCTCGAGGCTGTGTGCTCTGGTTGTGTCAGTGCTGCTGGAGAAAGAGCCCAGCCCCAGCTGAGCACAGGCACCTTTCAGGAGCTGTGCAGAGTGATGAGGGCAGCCCTGAGTCTCCTTTTCTCCAGGATAAACACCCCCAGCTCCCTCAGGGCTTTGTTCCACTCATGGGTGGGATGGTCCTGTGCAAAGTGTCCTGCCAGGGAAGAGCCCAACAGCCTGCTGAAGGCTGACAGTAAATGACAGGAGCGCTGTGAAATGCTCCTGGGGAGCTCAGTGAGGTTAGGAAATGTAGGCTGAGGTTCCCTGGCTGTGACTAATTCAGTATCACCAGAGCAGTTGCCCTCACCAGGGATGAGTCAGGGCGAGCAGAGGCAGCTGGAGCAGCCAGGATGGCATGGCCACCATCCTGAGCCATGCTCTGAGAGGGAAGGGAGAGAGGGAGAGCAGCCAGCTGGGGTGACAGCCCCGCTGTGTTGCAGTGTGATGTGTTAGCCTGTCTCAGTATCCCAGTTCTTTACCCAGGTGTGCCAACCACCTCTCCCTTCCCCTCCCTTGCCCCTGCTGAGTGCTGTCCATCAATCTTGGCATTCCAGCAAGGGCATCGTGTGGTTGGCAGAGTTCAAAAGGTGCCTTACACCCCTTGAGGGACATTGGGCCATCCAGGTGTCCTTTGTCCCCTGAGACTCCCCCTCCTTACCTGGTTGGTGGCACCCTACCCCTTCCCTGCCCCTTTCCCTGGGGTTAAAGGAGCAACAACCACGCTGTGGTTCTGTTGGAGCTGGTGCTGCATTCAGAGGCCTGTGGCCCAGGAATAAAGCTCTGGATCCAAACCCTCCAGCAGAACCGACTCTTTTCCTTCACCTCACCTTGAAGCCTCTCCACCAGAGGCAAACCTGAGCTCCTGCATACCTGGACTTGTCCCAAGCGCCCAGCTGCAGCTTCCAGCCAGCCAAAGGTGTCTCTGAGGTGAAACCACCTCAGCTGCCGCCTTTGGTCCAGCAGCAAGGGCCGGACGAGCCCAGGCACGTCCCATCCGGCTACATTGGTATAAAATTCCAACACTGCTGGGTGCCCTGGGCATGCTGTGGCACCCCATACCCACCTCCCGAGGGGCCTGCACGTCGATGAACTCCTCGAAGATGCGCTGGGCCTTGGAGGCCAGCTTGGCCGCCGAGCGCGTCTTCTTGAAGTCCTCGCAGGCCAGCCAGAACTCCAGGTTCTCCTCGCTGAACTCGGTCTTCAGGAAAGCACGGAAAGCTGCCAGCCCATCTGCCAGAGACACACAGGCAGGAGAGGGTTGTGGGGATCCACAAAACCAGAGGGCTTTGGGAAAGCTGGCCTCAGAGACAGCAGAGCTGGGATTGGAGCTCAGCAGTAGCCATGAGATTGGTCAGCAGAAAAATGATGTAAAAAGTGGAAAAGCAAGGGCAAATAGAACAATGGCCTTGTATTAATGCTTGTTTAAGGTGCAGAAAAGTTTATCTAGCAAGATATTAGGAAGTTCTAATCTTAATAATGGAGCTCTGTGTGTTGTGTTTTAAGGCTTACAAGCAGGTATTGTATTCGAAATAAGCAGGCATTGTTTAACCAAAGGTACCTGTGCTTATAGTGATTGGATAGAACCACTGTCAGTGTGCTTTTGCTTTGTGGGATTGGCCAAAAAACTTCTAAAGTGAGTTGTAACACTAAATTCTTGGTCTGCTGCCTGGGATGTGAGCTGGTGGCATCTTCCCATTGTCATAACCATGGAATGAGAGTGATGCTGGAAAATCAAACAGCTCAAGGCACGTTCCCAGCAGTCCTGGCAGTACCAGAGTCATGGCTCTGTCTGGATGGCTCCAAGATGGAAGCAAAAGAGGGCTTGGTCATGAGATCTCACATTTTCATAAGTTCTGCTCCATTTGCATATTGGAGTTCATTGTCCAATTCCAGCTCCAGCCCATGCAGTCCCATTCTTCTTGTTTTTCTCTCTCCAGCCCACATTGTTTGTGCTCTTGGGCCTGAGATTTGGATCATTTGTCCTTGGTCCCCAGCTGGAGCAGGAATTGTTTTGTCTCCCTGCTCTGTGCACAGAGCTCAGCATCCCCTCATATGAAGCCCAGATCCACACACTAAAGCAGCACAGAAAGTGAAAAACATAAAAAGCTAAAACCTGAGGCATCAGGAGAAGACAGGGAGCTGTTCCATTCTCAGACATGCTTCCACCTACCCCAGCCTACCAAAGAAAATTTGATGTTTCTCCCAAGCTCTGCCATCCCAGGATGCATCCATAGCTTACACATGAGCCAGGCTCCCGTGAGCTGCCACAAAGCCAAACATCACTTGATGTAACTCTGAAAAAATGTTTTCCTTTGCTAAGGTGGCAAAAGGCTTTCCTTGGGACTGGGCCACCCATCCTTTGGAAAATTACTCACAGAATTATCAAGGTTCAAGTCATGTTAATGCCACACTTTATAAGGCCCTATCTGCCACTAAGAAAACCTTCAATAAAACGTGGCTGATGTGGACTTGTCCCCTATGTTTTCTGTCATTTTGCTTTATTGCCTTGTGCCATTTTTAGTTCTTATTTAAACAGAAGAAAGCTCTCAGAGAGTCTGTTACAGCTCCAGTAAAGGGGAGAGGGAAAGGACTTGGCCTAATTACAGCTTGTCTAGTCAGTGGTAAAAGTGTGCTTATCACTTACTAATGCTCAGCAATTGTGACATTTCAGTAATGCAATCTGAGTCAGCCAGGGCAGATTAGAAATATGGAAAGATTTATTAGGCAATCTGTGTTAAACCCCTGCCTGGGCCTATTTATGGACACAGCCATTGTTTTTTATTTCCTTTCCCTGAACAGCACCAGGGGAGTTGATGCAGCTGAAGGATTCACACATCCCCTTTCTCCTCAGGATAAAGTTAGCTTCTCCTTTTTATTTTTTTTTTCCAGTAATGTGCTTCTAACTCTTCCTGGTCTTTTGCAATAGCATCCAGGTTTTTGTAGTTCATGACTGGAAAGCTCTTGGCTACTTCCAAGCAACTGTCTAAAAATATTGATGGAATTGGGGATGAGCCTGGTGAGGTCAGACTCCTTGGAAGGATGAAGGGAGCAAGGACAAGGCATGTCCAGCCTCTCATCCACCACCATCCTCAAGTCCTTCTGGGCAGGGCTGCTCTTGATCTATTATCCTCCATCCTGGACTGATTTTGGGGTTAATGCAGGTGCAGCACCTTGCATGTGGTCTTGTTAAACATCGTGAGTTTTCCATGGGCTCATTTCTCAAGCTTGTGCAGATCCCTGGGGATAATCCTAACATTTTTTCCAAACAGGCTGTTCAGACAGTTCCTTCTATATGCTGGATATGCTAACTATATGCTCTATATGAGATATATTATATGCTATATTTTATTTATTTTTTAATATATATTTATATATACATACATATATATAATTTATAATAATAATAACAATAACAATAATAATAATAATAATAATAATAATAATAATAATAATAATAATAATATCTTAAATATCTTAATAATAATATCTTAAACATTATATGCTATTTATATGCTCTCTATATGCTGAATATATATCTATTTGCTATGTGTGCCACAGATCCATAGCAATATAACACTGCCCTGCATCTCCCTTGCATGTCCTAAACTTCTTCCTGCTCCCCTTGTTTCTGGTCATAACTTAGATGTTTTCCAGCTCCCTCTGAAACCTCAAGCCCTAAGCAGTGGCCCTGGGTATTGAACAGCACCAAAAAATCCTATTTCTGTCTGTGTGTCAGTCAGAAGAGATGTCAGAGGGAAAAGGAAAGGCCAGACAAGCCCAAAGTACAGCTAAACCTCTCTTCCCTGCCTTCCTCAAAGCTCCTCCATTTGGGTTTTTTTTTGCACTGGCTGCTCCATCAGCAGCCTGCTATCAGCATAAAAATGGATCCATCCCATCTCAGCCATGCTCCCTCCTGCTGTCAGCCCCAGAAATAGCTGCAGCATTCCAGCTCCTCCTGACACTTCTCCCTTCAAGCAATTTTAGGAGGAGATCAGGGCTTTGCACTGCTAGGCTAGACACAAAAAGGGCCTCTCATCCAAGTGACACTGCAAATTGTGGGTCCAAGCCTGGGGCAATGTTGTGACATCAGCCCCAGAGCAGAATGCCAAAGGAGCAGGGCACCTGTCCTGCTATTATCTACCTGCTATTATCCATCCTGGAGAGGTAAATATGGTGATAGATAAATCTGGTGAAGGTGAGGGGTGTTGTAGAGCTGCTCCCCTTCCTGAAATCTGGGACACAGCAACGTTTCCCAAAAGCTGTGTCCCCCTTAGTGCCTGTAAAATTCACAGGGCCTGTGTGAGAGCAAGGGAAGGGCTGGAGAACAGAGCAAAGGGTCTCTGCATGCTGGCAGCTTTCAGAAAGAAGGAAATAAAACAGGGAGAAATTTCCAGTTCCTCGAGATCTATGTCATTTTATCAATCATCAGCTCCTAGGATGCTTGACATTAAATATTCCAGCACACAAGCACACTGTAATGTCTCTGCAGACTCTGCTGAGGTCTCCCCTGTCTCTGCCCTGGTCTTTTTTCCCCCCCTTTTCCTCTACAACAGCCCCAGAGGTGCAGCACTGACAGAGGATCACTTGCAGGAATAGCAGTGTTGCATGAAAGTACCACATCTGCAAGAGGACACTGATGCAGAATAGAATATCTGAAAAATAGGATGCCTGAGTAAAAAAATACCTGAAAAATAAAATACCTGAAAAATATCATATCTGAAAAATATAATACCTGAGAAATAAAATATCAGAGAAATAAAATACCTGGAAAATATCATATCTGAAAAATATAATACCTGAAAAATATCATATCTGGAAAATACAATACCTGAGAAATAAAATATCAGAGAAATAAAATACCTG
>WBNP01001176.1:61959-74150 GCA_013401095.1 Passerina amoena
AGGGGGATACTTTACAGAGAAAGCACAGAAATTTTAACTTTTTAATATACTGGACAACTGGACATCTTTTTTCCCAAAGCAATCACCACTGGAGTGCAGTGTGATACCAACAGAAAAGAGATTTCACCTCCTGAAATATCCCAGTGTGCAGTTCCGGGGGTATGCTTTGGAAAGCACAGAAGTTAAAACCAGGATCAGAATTCTGCACAAAATAACCCCCAAGCTGAGCCCCAAAGGCATGGCCACTCAGGAGGACAGGATGTGCTGCACAGCCCTTCAGGACAACTACTGGCCAATTATTCAGGAATTTGCCTCAAGAGTCCTTTGCTTGAAGCCAAAGGAGGAAATTCATCCTGGTGGAGCAGATAAATTGAAGGCAAGGAGGCAGAGAGAGCTCTTTCCTGGATGCTGAGAGTCTGAGGGAGAAGCAGCAGACATTGGATATTTTACTTTTGCAGTAAAAACCTAAGCTTCAAAACGCCCTGCTCTCCTTTCAGACTGACTGAGGAACGTGCAGAGAGGATTGTGCAAGTGCTCAGACATTGCTCAGGATCCTGCAGAGCTGGGATCTGAAATGCAGGGAATTCTCAGGGCCTGTAAACCAAAGTTTAGGATTAAACACAGGATTAGATCTGAGGCCATGGGAGAGGCTTCCAAACTTAGGTGCCAGAAGTGAGAATGTGGATTTTAAAGCAGAGACACGTTAAGAAGAGGAAAGTTTAGAGTTTTAGAGCTTAAGATGTAGAAAAAATAAAACTAGTTACAAAGGTAAACAAGAAGTTTAGGATGCAGTGCTGTAGGTTTGTGTGTTAAAACAGGATTGGCTAAAAAAGCTTACACTGTAGCATGAGTCCACAAGACAAAATGTGTAAGGATTGGGTCAAAAACATAAATATCCTTGTTGGCAGGGATTTATTGGTCAATAAATCCTTAAAAGGGCTTGTAACTAGGGGTCTTGTGACCTTCTGAACCATGCTGTGAAGATGTGAGCCAAACTCACCCTTCCTGTCTGTGTAGAAGATTAGAAAAATAAATGGCATCATCTCAAAAACTCAGAGATCTAACTCAAAACTCCTTCAACAACCCCCATACTGCAGATCACCTGTGAGTGAGGCAGTGACAGGAATTTCTGGTTTATGAATGGGCAGTGCCAGGCAGGTCAATGCCCATGTGAGGACAGGGACACCTGAAATCCCATTCAGGAGATGGAAAGTGGATCCTTTCAGCAAGAAGGGATTGAGGTGGGGAGCAGAAAACACAAGGCAGGGCTTAGCTAAGCTTCATCAGCATGAGGAAGAGCCCAGATTAGTGGCCTAAATCATTCAGGCAGTTTAATAACCACGCACCTGCCACTGTCAGAGCAAGAAAGCAATCCCCAGTCATTTATTTAATGCATGTGTTTCACCCCCTGAGCGAGCAGGGAGTAAAGGCAGGGTCCCTGTGGCTGGTGGATGGATGGATTGGCTCCCTGGAAGGTGCTGGGTGCAGGGCTGGAGGGACAAGGTGACAATTGCTCTGCACAGCACACAAATGTGCTCCCACTGCTGCTGAGCAGAGCTTCCCTTCATCTCAGCTGCCTGTCAGCAGCACAGTGCTAATGCTCTTCTGGCTCAGAAAGAGCTGGGAGTAGGTTGGGATATTCCTGTGCTGTGTAGGAAGTGAAGGAATGTGTAGACAACAGGAGGGGGAGGACAACAATAAAGTTTGGGAGGAAGAGCACGGAGATCACAAAAAAAAAAAAAAAATCCAGAGAAAAATCACCTTTTCCTCCAGATTTCAAAAAATCCGGAGAAAAATCACCCTTGAGATAAAGGTGAATTCAGGATGACCAAGGGTTGAGGACAGACTGTCCTGCTGGATGCTGGAGGAACACAAATCTGTGTGTCCAGCCCTGTGGGGGATGCAGAATGAGACATGCTGTGGCTTGTACTTCCCTCCAGCAGGCTGTCAGGATAAATCCTCATCTGGCCACCCTCCTGGGCACGGGCACAGCCAGGGGATTACTCCTCACTTACTCACAAGCATGCACTCACACTCTGGGGACCACGCTGAGCTCACTTCCCTGGCACAAAATGGGGAAAGTTGCCAAAATCCAGCGTGATAAAACCACTGCTTTTCCTGCCTGGGTACCCAAGGAAATGCTGCACATGGTCTGCCTCTCACTCTGCCTCTGTCTCTTACTCTGGGGTTTATTTTCCCTGACAGCATCAGGTTCCCCTCTCCTGTTGCTTGCTCAGAAGCCCTGACCCCAGGGAATGTGTCAGTGAGCTCAGACAGGTGTAAAATGGATGTAGAACAGGGATTGTCTGCCTGACCCCAGCGTTTCTGAGTTGATTTGCTCTGCCCATTAACAAAAACAATTAGGATTTCATTGCACTGACCTATGGATGTGGAGCTGCTGCATCCTGCTGCTCAGCACTGCTCACTCCAGGAGGGATGAGGGAATTCAGTCCCAGGGCCAGCACAAAAGGGATGTGGGGAGGGCCCTCCCGCATTTCCTACTCACAATCTCTTGTTAACTCAAATAAACTTGTCAGCTCAAATTATCCTTTGAATGGCTCGGGGAATAAATCCAAATCAGACCACTCTGTGCAGAGACAAGGGCATTACCCAGCCTGGAATCACCCAGGAGAAAACAACTGCTTCAAATCCCAAGGGATTTCAATCCTCCTCTCACAACAGGATCAAACATTACCTGTACAGTCATTTGTTCTTCAGAACAGTGAGGGGAGAGCAGGGGGAGCTCCCCAGCACCATCAACACTTCAAGGGATGTCTGGCAAAGGTGATGATGGAATCACACAATGGTTTGGGCTGGAAGGGACCTTAAAAAACTCATTTCAACCCCTCTGCCATGGGAGAAAACAACTGCTTCAAATCCCAAGGGATTTCAATCCTCCTCTCATAACAGGATCAAACATTACCTGCACAGGTGATGATGGAATCACAGAATGGTTTGGGTTTGAAGGGACCTTAAAAATCATCTCATTCCAACCCCTCTGCCATGGGCAGGGACACCTCCCACTAGACCAGGTGGCTCAAATCCCCATGGACTCTCCATGGAATCTGTGTAATCAATGTGTGACACTCCTCAGGTCACTTCTGTTTGAAAACTGTGGGAAATGGATTTGGAGAGAATTCTCAAAGCCTGGCAGAAGGCTCACACAGTGTGCATCTGAATGCAAACCTTGAGATAAAAAATGCTGATTTAGAAATGCCATGGAATAGGACAGACATTGCTGAGAGAGAAATGGAACTAGAAACAAGGTTCAAAGGATGGTTTTGTAAATAAAACTGGATACTTTGGAGAACTAGAACTGTGAAAGATGTATTGTAGTAGGACTTACAAGGGGAAATTTAGATTATTGGCTTTAAGGCATTTACAGCATGGTGTGGCTAAAGCTGATAGGCCAAGAAATGCTTATATATAACTTTATAAGCTAAGAAGGGCCAGTTGTCCTCAGCCCATTTGATCCTTGCTTCCTAGATTGGAAAGTCAATTATTCAGTGGAAGATGTTGAGAGTTGAGGCATGGCCACAGAGGAGAGACAGCATTTCCTTCTAAGACATAATTGGCTTCTGATTGTGATGGTGTGAATTATAACATCTGTGTTGTCTCACCCTTCTCATGAGACTGAAAATGGAATAAAAGTGTTTAAAACACCTCTCAGTGACCCCACCTCTAAATCAGTACAATCCAACAAGAAAGCTTTTGGAGACTCATGAAAGTAGGAAGGGAATAGGAAGTGTTTTTCCCATCTCCCAGAGTACTGCAGGTCTCTGAACCTGCTCCCTGTACGAGGGCAACCTGCTCAGCTGGGCACTTTGGAGCCCTCCTGGGGAGCTCTGATCCACATTCTTGCTCCTTGGAGCAATTCTGCCACGTGTCCAGTATGGTGACAGAGTGACAGAACTCTCCTTTGTCCCTTTAGAAAGGAAACAAGCTCGGAAGTTTCTCTCCTCAATTAGGTGAAAAGGCATCTCATAGCCTAGAGAACTTCACCTCCAACTTAAGGATAGCCAATTGCACAGAAGCCAAAAGTCCCACCTGAGCAATTTACTAGAATGAGAAGAGAACAAAGAAACCAATGGCTTTTGTGAGGTGTTTTACCAGGAGCAAGAACCTCTTGCACCTGGCTTGGTTTTTCTCTCTAAAGTGTTTTGTTATTTTGCCTTTTATTAAAACCTTTTTGTTTCCAGCACTACCACAGAAGCCATCCTGCTGATTTTATGCTTTCTAAGGTAGCTGAGTGTGAAATAGATCTCCAAGAGCTCATGAGACCTGGCTCAACGAGAGCCCTATTTCAGTCCCACCCCTGGCAAGGTTTCCCACAAGGTCTGCCCCTTTTTCAGCTGCTCCATCAGCTCCTGAGCCCTGCTCCAGCACTTTGGGCTTTATTTGCCCTGGAGAACAGTTTGCCTGGAAGGCACCGAATCACCAAATCCATCTGACTGCAGCAAAAGCAGCACACAAGCCCCTGCAATCACAATCCCCTTCCCAGAATAAATGAGCTGTCCATCTAGTGAAGACACTTTCTGACAGATGTGTCAAGCACAAGTGCTCTACCTGCTGATGCTGTGAGCCCCAGGGGGAATTCTCCCCAAGCCCAGCTGGTGCTGAGCCCATGCCCCCGAGCATGAATTCCAATTTTCCCTGGCTAATGCTGGGAAAATTAGACTGGAGCAGTTCTGTCCTCCTCTTGGCACAAAAAGCAGAATTTTTCCTGGCAGCTTCCCTCACAGACAGATGCCAGCAGGCCAGGCACAGCTTTATTTAATCCCAGCTTTTGGCCAGTTAAGGCATAAGGCTCCCTTACCTGTGTAACATCAGCACATCCTAACAGCAAAAAATGCAACTTGTTCAATAGAATTAATTCCATGAGTATGTGCTGTTCTCTCCTTTAAACCAGTGTAACTAAAATAACACTTCTGTTTCAACAGAACTTTTTGTATTTGCATTATTATAACCCTTGACTGCCAGGCTGGCAATTCCAGAAACTTCAGGTGCAGAGCAGTTATAAAATATTCCTTTAGAAAGTAGTTTATTAAACAACAAATTTTTTTGTCACCAACCAATCACCAGGCAATGTCACCGTGACTGCTGATAAAAATAGATTAATTTAAATTTTAAAGATCACCTTCTGTTGCCATTAGGAACTGAATATTTTTCATTAGAAACTGAATATTTTTCATTAGTGCCAGAGAGTTATCAGAATTACTTTCCATTCTAAGAGATGGGCAAGGTCTTGATAATTCATTTATCACTCTCTAAGGCTAATTTATTAATAAAACCAGGCACCCTTGTGGAGGCTGCTGGACAAAATCATTGAACTGAGGTTTGATTTTGCATTTTTGCAATAGTCAGCTGAAGAGGGAAGAATCTGTATAACATCAGGACACAGGTGGGTAAATTCACTGGGGTTTGTAATCCAAGCCCTTCTTCTGCAGTCTAATAAAGAAAATTTCTGCCTTTACACCACTGAAGAAGAAATGGGTTTGAGTTCAGGATGATAAGAGAAAAATCCTGCCCTCCCCTTTCTCCATCCCCCAGGTACCCTGTAATCTCCTTGCTGTATTTTCCCCTTCTTATTCTGAATTTCCACAAAAGAAACGTTCCTTTTTAGCCATACCCAGCTACACCATATATTTTTTCCCCTATTGGCTGCAAGAGCAATGATCTCAACTAGATACTGCTGCTAAAATTACATCCTGCTTTTCCTGCCTTGGTCAGCCTGCCTGTTTAAAGTTGTCACTTAATTCCCTGCCAAAACTGTTGTCATCTCAGTAGAAACCTGGCAAAATTACCTTAAAATTAGCTTAATAACATAATTTACACTTACATTTTAAAATGTAAGGAAAACCTGGGTCTCTAAGCAAGCCAGACAGCTCCTTATTGCCATGAAACAACAGTTCAGCACCCACGGTGACTTTTCCCCAACTCATTTGGCTTTTTTTCTTCAATAGAAGCCCATGAATGAACCCATACTGGGAACTTTGCTTTGTTTATAATTTCTCAGTGGGAAAATGCTGCTGAAGCAGAGCAATATTTGTAGAACAGAACTCACAGGATTGAACAGAGCAGGGGTTGCTGATTATAGGTTGGCACGAGGGCTCTGGATGTGAAATTTTTGGGTTTGCTGTGATAACTGCAGCTCAGGGGGATTCCTCTGTGCCAGGGCAAGCTGGTCAAGGGTGCTGAGCTGGAAAAAGCAGCACCTTGGGCTGATGGCTTCAGCAGTTGTGGTTTTCCTCGTGGTCAGGAGCAAAGATGTGAAGGGAACACACAAAACTCTCATTTTTTCCCTGCCTGTAAAGGATGGTGGCTGCTGGGCAGTGAGCAGCTCTGGGGGACCATGCCCCTGGACAGGGGTTAAGGGCAGAGGAGGGGAAAAAAAAGAAAAAATTTGATCTCTACTCACATTTATGGGACAAAAGGACATCAAAAGAGTCTGCCCATCTTGTAGCTTCTTCTGTTGACAGTCTTCTGTAAGGAAAGGAAGGAGCAAGTTACAGACAAACCACAGCTGCTCATCCCCTCCGGAGCTGTTTGCTGAGGACACCGAGGAAGGCTGGGATTCCTCTCACCTGATTTTGGACTTCTAGGGTGTAGAACTGAGCCAAGTGACCCTGGGCTTGCTTTAGAATCAGGGAGGAGATCCCAGGGGACCTGCAGGGACCCCGCTCAGCTCACATCCCCAGGCAGGCAGGTAAAATAGGCCAGATGAATCATGCCCCAAAAGGCACCAATTTTTCCTCATTGACTCTGAGCAGAGGCCCAGGAAACGAGCTCAGATCAGACATTTACATTGTAAAAGCCAAAAGTCAGGCGAAATGGAGCTCAGCCCTGCAGAAGTGTTTATTTCTCTTGCTTGCCTTTCAGGGGAAGGACAGATCTTATCCCAGGTGGAAGCAGGGACTTGTGATCAGATGAGTCCCATCCCACACTTCTCAAATCAGGACTCTGGAGGGGTTGAAGCATCTCCCTCCAGCATTTTGCAAACCATCACCTGAATTTTTGCAGCGTCAAACGCAAGGCTGAGCTGAAGATGACCTGAAATTTCTGGTCCCCTCTTACACCAAGCCAACTGCTCAGGCTTTGATTTGTGATGACAGAGGTGTAAATTACATCCCCAAAGAGGTGAGGACGTGTCCCACACACAGCAGTGGGGACTGGGAGCACGTCCTGTCTCACAGTGCCACAGATCCAGGAATTTCCCGAGGCTGCTCCCGCTGGATCGGTGCCGGTTTGTTTTCCTCCTGGAAGCACTCACAGCTCGCACAAAACACAACAAAAGGGAGACAGTACTGGAGGGGGGGAGGTGGTGCTGGGGAGGGGAAGGGCAGCAGTGGGGTTGGGGTGGGATGCTGCAGCTATACTCACTTCAAAGCCCGGTTGGGCTTGTCCGGAAGAATAGCTGTGAAATCATTATATGAGTCTGATTTGTGAGACAGGCAGCCCAGGCGAGTCCTCATCCCTCTGCTCCTGTGGTCGAGGTGGGGAAGCAGGGGTGTTAGCAGGGGAAAACCAAAGAACAAGGATGATTATAAGTCTAGCCAGCTTGGCAAAAGAAAAAGAACAAACCCAAAAAAAGAAAAACCTCCGTGTGCCAGATCTGTGTCCTTGGTCCCCTCGTGTGTGAGAGGGACCCTGAGACATCTCCAGGCTGATGTTAAGGGTGAACACAGCGCCAGAGCAGCTGAAGGCTCCCTCTCACCAGGCTTTCAGCTGCCTTGGCTGGCAGAAAGGCTTTGAAGGGCTGTGCTTTGGGATGGTTTCTTGGAAAGTCCTGCTCTGGTCGGGTGTGGGAGGAGAGCAATGGGCAGCAGTACAAGATATTGGTCACCACGTTCCAGCAGCACCAGAAACAGCACAAATACCTGAGGTGGAGGGGGCTGGAGGAAGGAGAGGGATAGGAAGGCACCTGCAAGGTGAGCCCGTGCTGCAGCCCCCTGAGTTCCCAGCCAGGATCGATCCCGAGCGGCTTCTTTAGACTCAGGATTACATAAGCAGGATCAAACTGCCTGTTTCCTGACACGCTTACCCAGGCAGAAAATGGCTTTATAGCTTTTTTTCCTCTACATTTCAGCCCAGCCCCAGAGCCTTCAATCCCATGGCAGCCCCTGGTGTCCTTGCCCAGCCCCTTCCCAGGCCAGCAGCTGCAGCATCCTTCGTTACATAACCCGGGATGGGCAGGACAGAGGGACAGGGACAGGGAGCACATGCATGCATTGCACGGGACTGGCATCACCCTCTCCCCAAAAACATCTGGGGGTTGGTTCTTGGGTTTGCATGGGCTCTGTGATGTGCCTCTCCAGCCCGAGGGTGTCTCCTCTTGGAGATTCCCTGGACATCAAACTGGGCCGTCCTCTCCTCAGGACCATGGGAGGAACATTCAGCGGCCCCATCTCAGCTGCTGGACATCCTTTAAAGCTGCTGAAAGCCCTGCTCCCAAACAGATGCCCAATGCTCTCTGTGGCTGCACAAGTAGAGCATTTTTTCCCCTTCCATCTGTAATTCTTGCAGAACACTTCAGCACCAGTGCCTGAGCCAATCTGTGGCGCGCCTGTTTCCCCCTTCTCCTCCCGCCCTTCGGAGAGCTGCTATTATTGCACATTTTAATGTAATCTTCAAGCAAATTAAATGTTAATTAAATGCACCGAGTGTCTCCCTGGTGCAGCACAGGCAGCTCCCAGCGTTTAACAAGCACAAAACCCAGGAACTCCTCAGCCACAGGAATTGTTGCACAGCCTCCAACTACGGCCCCACGGCCGTGGGCACTGCACAAACTCCAGAGGAGAGCACAGGGAGTGCCACATTCCCAGCTGGACACCAAACCCACTGCAGGGTCCTTCTCCAGATGCCTCCTACCCCCCACCTTTCTGTGCCCTGCTCTGTTTGCTCACGAATTTCCCAGCAAGAGGTGTGACAGGCATCAGCACAGCAGCGCTGCTCCCATTCCCCTGGGATGCCTGAGATCAAGGGGCTGCAGCAGGGAATCAGAGCAGGGAGCTGGTTCCTCGTGGAAAACACTTCCCTCAGTCAGGATTGCCAAGACAGGGGAGAGAAAAGGGGAGAGAAATTGGGTGTGCAGGAGGTGGAGAGGCAGGGAAGGGCAGCAGGGACACTGCAGTGGGCAGAGGGGCTTGCTGGACGAGGTGGACAGGGACAGGATGGCAGGGTGGGGGATGCACTGTGTTTGTTCCAGTTACCTCCGTGGGATCAGTAAGGCAGCCATTCAGGCATCCAGCTATGGTTAACCCTTTAACTGGCTGGCTTGGACCTCAGTCAGGGCTGCTTGCAGGAGGCAGGAGTGCAGGAAGAAGGGATTTACTGTTTCATGTCCTGGCACTTTAAAATGCACCAAAGAATCCTCTTTGCCAAAGCCAAGAAGGGCCAGTTGTCCTCAACCCATTTGATCCTTGCCTCCTAGAGTGGAAAGTCAATTGTTCAGTGGAAGACGTTGAGAGCTGAGGGGCGGCCACAGAGGAGAGACAGCATTTCCTTCTACGACCGGGCCAAGTCCAGCTTCAGATCTGAAGCAGTGTGAGTTTGGTGTCCCAGCTCACCAGGGAGCAGCAGGAGTTGGCATTGTCCCACTCATCCTCCAGCACCTCTGAAGGTCTCTCCTCAAGGGGCAGAGCTCCAGGCTGGCCTTGCTAGGAAGGGTCACAAACTACATCTTGTGCCTGTCCCTGCAGGTCATGGCTGGTGCCAGTGGCCAGGCATCACGGGAGAGCTGGCACTGCAAACAGAACAACAGCAGGACTTGACACATCTGCAGGGGCTGCTCCTTCACCAGCCGGGCTCGGGCACTCACACAGAAATCACTCAGAGCACGCAGGGCCTCGCTGGGGTGGGGGGAGACACCAAGGGGGTGCACAGCCTGGGAAAAGGGGAGGGAAAGAGGGAGGGAAAGGCAGGAAATGGAATGGAAGGAAAGGAAAGGGAAAGGGAAAGGGAAAAGGAAAAGGAAAAGGAAAAGGAAAAGGAAAAGGAAAAGGAGGAAGGAAGTGGTGGAAGGAAGGAAGTGGCGGAAGGAAGTGGCGGAAGGAAGTGGCGGAAGGAAGTGGCGGAAGGAAGTGGCGGAAGGAAGGAAGTGGCGGAAGGAAGGAAGTGGCGGAAGGAAGGAAGTGGCAGAAGGAAGTGGCGGAAGAGAAGGACGGAAGGAAGGAAGGGGTGGAAGGAAGGAAGTGGCGGAAGGAAAGAAGTGGCAGAAGGAAGGAAGTGGCGGAAGGAAGTGGCGGAAGTGGCGGAAGTGGCGGAAGTGGCGGAAGTGGCGGAAGTGGCGGAAGGAAGGAAGGAAGGAAGGAAGGAAGGAAGGAAGGAAGGAAGGAAGGAAGGAAGGAAGGAAGGAGACAGACTGGTGGGTTCCTCGTGAGCCTTGGCACACTGGGGCTCACTGGCTGACAGCTCTCACATCAGCAGAGAGTGAAGAAGGTGAGCTGCAGCAGGCAGGAGAGGCAGGGGACAGAGACCAGGACTCTACAGGAGCCAAGGCAAAGGTTCCTGGTTTGCCAGGCTCCAGGTGCCCTCCATGTCGTGGTGTCACTGGGAACAACCAAGGAGGAGCCCAGGGAGCTGATGGGAGCTGAGAGGGTGTGCAAGGAGCCAGGACCCTGCTCTGCTGGGGGAGACCCTGGAGCTTGGGCTGCCCGGTGCACCATCCCTCTTAAAACCTGATTACATTAAAAAGGCACAAAGCCTCTTCCCCACTAAATTAATGGAGCTGGGATTGTGCTGCACTGCCAGTGAGTGCATTCCCTTAATCCTCGCCCCGGCCGGCTGCTTCTCTGACTGAAATCAATCCTTGTAATTCCTTAAGCCCCTCTAAATTTCCTCATTAACAGCCTCACCCCCATGTGGGGCCACAGCACATGACTTCCTAGAGTCCAGCAGCTCCTGCTTCCCTTTCCCACTGCTGCTCCGAGCTGGCAGGGGAGCCATCCGCCCTCTCTGTCCCTTGCAGCCTGAATTTTGGGGGGCTGTTATGAAAGAGCCTCCTGCTCGCCCCCACAGCGAGCACCCAACTTCCCTGGGACCCCAAAGTCTGTCTGACTTCAGGGGTGCTGGGACCTGCATTCCCCATGGAGGCAATCCCACTGCTCTGCTGGGCATCCCCGCGGATGCTCCCTCTGTTTGCAAATAAATCCAGTCAGCTTTGACTTTAAAATGTGATCTGTGGTGGCTGGCAAATTGCAATAAAGGTCTTGGTGAGAGGTTTTTGCCTCCCCTGCTCCATTCCTTCACCCAGCCTCCCCCTGCTATGGAAGGAATCCAGTCAAGGAGAGCCACCAGCCTCATCGTGGATGAGTTTTGGGGGTTTCTCCTTGACAGACAGCAAGGGAGGGCTGTGATTAGGACGTTCAGGTTATCAAACCACCTGGGCAAAGATAAAGAAGCCATCCCAATACAAAAAAAAAAAAAAAAACACCACCAAACAACAAACCAGCAGCACAAAGGTTAAAAAACCCAACCAACCAAACAAACAGAACAGCAAACCGTGAGATCTCTCGGGGGCTTCGGGAGATTAAGACAGAGAAAGCCAAGGGAAAAAAAAAACCGAGCACGGAGGCACTGCAGACAGACAGACAGACAGACAGCGACAGAAAGATACTCACTGCCTTTGAGCTGTCCTCCCTGCCGGTGGGTCCGCGCCGACAGCGTGCTCGGAGAGGCTCTGGGGAGACAGCAGCGCTTCCTCAGGGCCAGCCCCCTGCTCGGGGTGACGGGCACACCTCGGCACCCTCCCCTCCCCTCCCCAGCCCTCCCCTCCCCTCCCCTGGCAGCGGCAGCAGCGCAGCCGGAGCCGCTCTCGCATCAGCCCCAGCCCGGCTGCGCAGCCGGCTCTGCTCAGGGTTCCAGCGTTTCCCAGCGCATCCCAGCTCATCCCAGAGCATCCCCGCGGATCCCAGCACATCCCCGCCCATCCCAGCGCTTCCCAGTACATCCCAGATCTTCCCAGCGCATCCCAACGCTTCCCAGCCCTTCCCAGCGCATCCCAACGCATACCAGCACATCCCAGCGCATCCCAGCTCATCCCAGCACATCCCAGCGCTTCTCAGTACACCCCAGCGCTTCCCAGCTCATCCCAGCACTTCCCAGCACATCCCAGCATATCCCAGCACATTCCAGCATATCCCAGCGCATCCCAGCGCATCCCAGCACATTCCAGCACTTCCCAGCACACCCCA
>WBNP01001176.1:85669-113390 GCA_013401095.1 Passerina amoena
GACTCACCTAAAATGATGAACATTCCCACAGTACAGGAGAGGATCCGTCCTACCCAGCCAAAATCCAGTATCCTGCCTGCTGCACTGGCCCCAGGATGTTGGCACCGAGCTCCAGGACAGCCCCTCCTCACAGATCACCCTGCCAGGAGCTGTCAGAACAGATTTCAGGTCTCAGCATTCCATCAGCCCTGCAAGAGAAAGGGTCTCACTGTGGCTCTGTGGCTGTGGATGGATTCTCTGCCTGGAGCAGCACTTCCAAGGCCCAAGGGATGATCACTTCAGGGCCTTTAACCAGGTATTGATGCCTCAGGTTTGGACTTTTATATTTTTAAAATTCTGTGCTGCTTTAGTGAGTAGGTCTGGGCTTCTTATGAGGGGATGGTGAGCTCTGTGCACAGAGTAGGGAGACAAAACAATTCCTGCTCCAGCTGGGGACCAAGGACAAATGATCCAAATCTCAGCACCAAGAGCACAAACAACGTGGGCTGAAGAGAGAAAAACAAGAAAAATGGGACTGCATGGGCTAAAGCTGGAATTGGACAATGAACTCCAATGTCAAATGGAGCAGAACTTATAAAAGTGAGAGACCCCATGACTGGGGGTCCATTTTTGTCACCATTTTGGTTCATCTTTGGTGTAGCCCTTGCTGGGCTCTTGTGCTGCCCAAGGTGGATCTGTTGAGGCCTTTCAATAAGTCCCTACTTTATTCTTTAACTCCATCTAGTCTGTTCTAGGTCAGCTCTGACAAGACATCAGTGTCCCATCCTCCTTCCCACCACAAGAGCAGCGAGGAGCTGAGGTTTGGTGCCATGACAAAATCATTGTTTCTCCATCCCAGAGAGATCCCAGTGGTGCTGGGGAGCTGGATCCCTTTAGGATGCTGAAATTGGGAGCACTGTCACTGCAAAGGGGGGGGTGTGGGCCTCTCTCTTGCAGCTCTCTGTGTTTACTGCCACCACTAACAAAGCTGCCAGGAGTCTCTGAGGATGCACAGCTTTCCTACAGCCCAGGGCTGGGAGATTTCCAAGTGACATCCATTCTCTGTAGGGCTGTTTTTAATGCAGATACACAGCAGAGCTATCGGGGAGGGTGGGCAAGAACCATCTTTGGGGGAAATAATCCCCATATCTGTGTCCTGTGGGGAGTGAGGAGCTGCCTGCTCTGTGCCCCAAGCCAAGCTCCTGATCTCTAGGAGGACAGACACTCTGGCAGCCTTGGAGGCTGGGATCTGACTCTCCCAGAGGGGGGGAAAAAAAGGGCAATTGGATGATTTGCAGTGTGGTGTCCAGGACTTGCAGGGGGACACTGTCAGTGCCACTCTCTGTCACCACCACCAAGTTGCCCCCCAGCTTTACAGGGCCAGGGACAGCTTCTCCCTGGCTGAGCCAGGATTTCCAGCTGCATGTGAAAAAGCAGGTTTGCTTTGTATTGCATGCAAGATCCTAAACTTAGCGAGCAAGATGTTAATTGGGGAGGGGAAAATAGGCCATATTTATGTAACTGTGAAAAGCTGCAGCAAAGGCTACGGATCCAACGGGAGAGGAGCGTCTGCTCCCAGCTCAGGGCTTTTGTGAGAGCTCCAGCAACTGCATATTCATCTCCCCACACCCCAAAGAACCAGCTTTGAGGCTTCCCAAGGCTAAGAATAGAGGTCTTGTTGTGTTTGCTGCTCCATGGGCTGGGTTTTGTCCGGGATTAGAGGCACCAGGGTGTGGAGCTGCAAACGGCAGCATCTCCTCCTGCCTGTCAGCCCCGAGCCCAGCAGGGCTGGAGAGCAGAGAATAAAGGGTGAATTCATTCCCAGCCACACAGGATGGCATTAGTGCTGGCCCTCTGCTCCCAGAGACATCCCCCGTGGTGGATGGGGCACCCACAGAACACGACTCCCTTGTGCACAAACAAAAACCCAGAGCAGGGCAGCTGGGGCAGTGCCACCGCTGGAATGAGCAGCTCGCCCTGGCTGTGAAGCTGATGGCTTGGAGCCACCTCGGGTCCCTGCAGGGGCACACAGCTCCCTGCCAGCCATTTCTGTGACATTTCTGTCCCTTTCCCCTGCTTAAACCAGGCTGGGAATCCAGCAATGCCCAGCCTTGGAAATGGGAACTCCCGGGATTTTCAGACAGCCCTGCACTTGAGGGCTCTTCCAGCTCCAGAAATCATCATGTGGCACTGCTGGGAAGCAGCAGGACACTGCTCCCTGTTTGATTTTGAATTTTTCACCCTGGGGCTCTGGGAAAGCCCTTTATGGGCTGAACTTGGCTCACAAATGGCAGCAGAGCCATTCCTGTAGGGAAAGCAAGAGGAAAAGGAATTCTGGAGGCTCCTGTGGCCTCTGACTCCACTGTTCCCTAAGCCTGGGGGCATTTTCCTGGGCACTTATCCTAAAGCAGCGAGGGATGAGACTTCCAGAAAGGATGGTGACCCAGGGCTTTGGTACCTGTAGCCAAGTGAGAGGAAAAGTGGATTTGTCTTTCCAAATAAGCTGTGGGTCTGCTGGGAGATAAAACCAGCACTGGGAGAGAAAAGAAACAATGGGAAGGATTCCACTGATTGGTGAATGGAAAAAGAGATTTGCCTTTACAAATAAACTTTAGGTTTGCTGATAAAATGAAATTAGACATCGAGAGAGGAAAGAAACAATGGGGAAGAAAAAACCCCTAAATTCCATAGAATTAAAAATTAATAGGGTTATTAGGCAGGGTTATACATTAGAGGGAAATCTTTGGTATCAGGTGTATTGGGGAGTCTGTACTGCTCAAGTACCTCAGAAATGGGGAAAGAGAGAAGGGAAATGTGGCTGGGAAATTGGGATGAAAAGGAGGCTGTGTCCTCCAAAAATCTGAGAGATCCCAGGGGAATGCCCCATGGCCTCTCCCTTTATTGGAATAAAGTAAAAGAACTCCTCTGTCTCCTTTTTGGACATAAACCTCTGGTGTTTGTGGGTGAATTTTCCTGACATAAGGGCAGCACTGAGCACAGGCACTGGCTGCAGAGAGCAGGATGACTCCTGTCCACCTGAGGTCCAGCCTGGGAGGTGAGGGAGGCCACCACAGCACAGACTGAAGGCTATGACTGCTATGAGGTGGTGTTTTCAAATACATGGGGACAGAAATTGGGTTTTTTTGAAACATGCAAGGAAATGCTCTGCAAAACATGAATCCCCTGAGAGAATGCACAGTCTCTGGAGAAGGTCTTCCTTGCTAAAACATCACATAACAGAGAAGTCTCTTGGGAAAAGGCTCTCTCCTAAAATAAATGCCCCAGGGAGCAACTATCTGGGAGAAAAAAAAAATGTTCTAAAAGCTGCTATTGATTCTGTATTTACCCTCTCTGCAGCAGCAGCAGCACACAGAGGTGAGCCATCATCTTCCATGCTCCCTCCTAATCAGAGCTGAGAAGGATCCAGCAGTGCTCCTGCTGCTCCCTCATTTCCTGCCCATCACTCCAACCCGCTCAGGGTGAGCAGCAGCTCCACAAACATGTCCTGGCCTCGTTGGGCAGCTCTGTGAGCACCACAGCGGGGCCATCCCATCTGCTGCTGTTTGCTCAGCCCTGGCACTGCCAGAGGAACATCTGGGAATGCTGCTCAAAGCACAGGGACACCTGTGGGTGTCTCCCCCATGGGCTGTGTGACCCCAGCACTGTTTGGCAAAGAAGGAGAGGCCAAGAACCGAGTGGTGCCTGTGCCTGCCCAGGCTGCTGGAATCAGCCACTCTCGTGGGGCTGGCCACCATGCAGGCACTTGGCCAAACACAATCCACACACTCTGACCCTGAGGATGGGCTGCCAGGCCTGGAAAAGCACGTGCCAGCTCTGACTAAGCACCTGCAGGTTAATTCATCTCTCACATTTCCATTGGTGTTGCTCAGCAAAAGCCAGAGCCACGCTGGCAGGCAGCAGAAAACTCCTTATAAACAGCCATGAGTGGGGAAGGTCTAAAACCTCTCCAGGAAATACTCATGGAGCCACTGAGCACTGAGGATTTGCTGCAGGGGGCATTGGAGACCAACCCTCCTGCTGCTGGCAATGCTACAGGGCCAGCAAAGATTCTTTGGGTGTCTTTAGGCAGAAGCATTCTAAAGCCTGGTCTAGCAGCTTGTTAAAAGCTGCCTGTCTTCACTGTGGTTTAAGGCATAAATCTGTATTTATTGCCCAAATTCTGCACATCCTGCAGTCCCCTTTTCCATGAGCAAATGTGTGCAAACAAGGTGAGCCCCAGAGAGGGGGTTATATTTCAGGGTGTTCCATCACCAGCAGGAAAATGAGGTGTTCCTGAGACAAGAGGAGTTGATGCAGATCAATTCTGAGCTCAGACTGATGGCAAAGGCAGCGTGGATGCAATTCCCAGGAGTCCTGTGGACTTCAGGCAGCACCCACAGAACACAAGCTACTGTGTGAATAACATCTCCCTAAAAATCCAGTATGGGGGACATGGTCATCCCCTGGGACTGTACAGTTAAAACCAAGAGAAACAGGCAATGAATTCAAGGAAGAAAACAATAATGGACTTCCTCAGCTACCTAACTATGAACATCTCTCTGGCTGGGAAAACAGATGGACAGAAATGGAACAGAAATGGACACCTGCTAAAGAAGCTGGAGTGGTCACAGTGTCACAGCACCTCTGAATGGCCCAGCACCCAAAGAAAACCCCATTTATTCACCCACCTAGAAAGAAAACCCCATTTATTCACCCACAGCAGTCTCTGCCTGCCCTGCTGGCAGGAGGAAGTGTCACCACATTTCTCTTCCCAGAGCAAAGCAAGGCACGTCTTCCCAAGAAATTTCCGAGATTTGCATTCTCAGAGAAAGAAAACCCAATTCTTATCTCATTTACTGCCCCTGTGTTTGTTCACAAGTCAAATACATTGTAGGAGATTGTTTACCTAAAAATAATTAGTAATTAGATTCTGGTGTGAGTATTTTGATTCAGTGACCAATTGAATCCATGTGTGCATGCTGGGACTGTCACTGACAGTCACGAGATGCTGTGCATTGTACAATTGAGTGCTTGGCAGATTCAGTTTAGATGTAATATAATACAAAATAATATAGTATAATAAAGTAATTAATTAACCTTCTAATAAGATGGACTCCTCCTCATCATTTCTCCCTGCCACAGAGGTCAGCTTGTTCCGATAATGTGAAAAAACGCCAATCACTTGTTTTTGAAATTTTAAACTTTTAATGGTAATAAAATGGTTATAAAAATAGTAATGCATTTAGAGTATTAATAATTTGGACAATTTGAATTAGGGCAATATGAGACAATAGAGACAAAGAGTTACAGAAAGTCCGGGTACCTTTTTCTGGGCAAATTAAACCCGAAAAAGGCCCCACGTTAACAGAGGATTAACCCTTAAAAGCAACAGCCTGTTGCATATTCATACACCTCATGCATGATGCATAAATTCCATTCAAACACAGGATTCTGTCTAGTCATCAGAGTCTGTCAATCCTGACAGCGCCTTCGAGGCAGGAAGAAGTTCGTTTCTTCTGATAATGGGTCAATAAATTCTTTTTCTCTGAAAGATTCAGGTGTCCTGTGGCTGCTATCTCTCTGCAAGTCCCTTCTTTTAAAAACAGTATCTTATATAGCATAGTTTCTATTTTAACATTTTTTAATAACTTAAAACTACATTTAACACAGTACTCAAGAGATTTAATACAGCATCACTTTCTAACACAACACATCTAATATTCATTTGAATATTTGCAAAAAGCCAATCACAAAACACACGCATTTTTCACAGGTAAGGCAGCAGCTTTTCTGTGCCAGGCAGCAGTGAGCAGCGTGCAGGGTCTCCTCAGGAGCACAGCAGAATGGGAAATTCTGGCTGGGAGCAGCAGGAGGAGGCAGCAGTGTGTGTGTTTTGCAGTTCACACCCAGCGTGGTGTTTGCCTTGGCACAATGGGCTCCGTTTGTTGACTCCTGTTCAGCTTGTGGCCCAACAGCGTCTGCTGGCACAGCAGCTGCTCCTGCAGGGCTGCTCCGAACACGGCATCTCACACTCACTCAGGGCTTTCCAGCACCATCCCTCCATTGATCCAAGCTCAAAACCTCTCCTCAGGTTTTGGGAAAAAACCTACCTTTAGGAGGAACCCTACATCTAGGTTTTAAGGTTTTTTATTCTGCTTTGGTGTGCAGCGTTTAGCTTTATATTCAGTGTTATTGGGATATTTTCCCAGGGTGATGAACACAAAACAATCCTGTTCTAGCTGGAGACTCAAGGACAATGTCTTCAAATTTCAGGCCCAAAGCATGAACAATGTGAAAAGAGGAGGGTGGGCAACAAGCAAGGGGGAGGAAACTTCATAATTTGAAGCTATTAACTGGACAGTTAACTCCTATGTGCAAATGGACTGAAACTTATAAAAATGTGAGATCTTGTGACCTCTTTTGCTTCCATCTTGGAGCCATCTGGGTACTGCCAGGGTGTGGCCTTTGAAAGCACTATATATATATATAATAAATATAAATAAACATAAAATATATAATTTCTATATAAATACATTAAAATGTATATTATATATTTTTGTATTAGATAAATATATACATATATAATTGTTTTATTAAAAATATATAAATATAATATATAAATATATACATGTGTATATAAATATACACATAAATATGTATATAAATATATAAATATATTAATGTATATATAAAAATATACATGAAGTTGAAATATAAATTTTAAAATATACTATAAATATATCAATATGATATATATAAAATCATAATATATAATATGTAAATAAAATATATTATTTCTCTATATTATATAAATATAAATATAGAGATTAATAGATCTATCTCTATATACAATATAAATATAAATATAAATATAAATAAAAATATAAATAGATATAAAATGTAAATATAGATTTTAAAATATACTATAAATATCACATATTAATATAAATATATAATATATAAAATTATATAATCATATATATTATGATTATATAATTATATATCAATATATAATTATATATTATTTATATATTAATTTTATTTATTTATTTATATTATTATATAAATATATATTATAATTTTATATAATATATAAAATTATATTATATATAAAGAAAAAATATATTATTTATATATTATATAGATATAAATATCTAAATATAAATTAATATTTATATATAAATAAAGTGAAGGCACTTCAATAAATATCCACTTTGTCCCTCTTCACTCCATCTAGCCTCTGTTCCAGCTCCCTAAGGCATCAGACTAGCCTACGGATTCTCAAATTTGTACTAGTTTGCTCACAAATATAGGAAACAACATTTTCTATTCACCATCCAAGACTGAATTAAACAACCTGAAAATACCCATTGAATTTTCCTTATAGCAGCCTTCCAGTACCTAAAAAGGGTTTACAAGAAGCCTGGAGAGGGACTTTTCACACCAGCACTTCCCCAAAACAACCACATGGTTTTACCTGCCCAGCACCCTCCAGTTCTTTGCTTTTTTGTCAGTTTTTTTGTCCTCCTGCAAGTGAAAATTGAACTGATCTGTAATGATCCAGGTCCCCTTTTTTCCTCTTAGAGCCAGGTACTGAGCGAGTTTTACAGCAGTCAGGTTCCTCACCTATCCACCCAAATTTATCAGAAAGCACCACAAATTATTCTGAAATCACTTCCAAGCTCTATATTGAAATTCCTGCCACCCAGGCAGCCTGATTTCCCAAGAGCCCTCTCCAATGTAATTTTTCTCCCTCTATTCTAAGCAAAGCCCTCACTATTTGTCATTATCACCAGCACTGCTACTCAGCACTTCTTTCTGTTGAACTTTCTAACAATGACAAGTATGAAAAAATAACCATTTTGGCCTTCCTGACATTTTTGGGTAGCTCTTTGTGCCCCCAGTGTTATCCCACGTGGGCATTACCAGCCTGAGGAGGACCAAGGGAAATGCTGACCTCGTTTGTTGTGATTAGCAGGACCACTGAAAGGAAGGGTTGTCACAGTCAGAACAAGTATTTCTCACATTCATGGATCATGAGGAAGCAAAATGCATTTTTCCTGCAGGTTTAGAGGATAAAACAAGCCCAGGGTTACAAAGGGGAAGTGTTTTTATTCACTGAGTAGTGGCACCTTTGGGTCAGTGTCACAAAAAGCTCATTCCCAACAGCCCAACACTCCATCTATCATGAAATGTCATATGGCAAATTTATCCAGCTCCAGGGAGGGAGAAAAACCTCCAAATAAACCTGCAGCAGCTCAAAAGCAAAGCCAAGTGAAATGCAAGAGTTGCCAAAGAGGTCATGATTCAAATTCAGCTCAATTAGAAACATCCCAGTGTTTTTACAATGTTAGATTTGAGTCCTGACTGTGGAGAGGAAGGTGAGTGAAGCATCTCACCCTCCTGAGCACCTCAATCCTCTTTTATGATGGACACAGCCCCCAGCAGAACTCTCCTCCTCAATTTTCCCTATCCTCCTGGTATACCTAATAAATAAATGAGCACCATACATCCACTTCCACATAAAATGACGTTTCCTGATTATGAATTTGTTAAAATGACTACAGCTTTCTATTACTGCACATTACATGGTGCCTATTTTTCACTATAGGATGCATAGTATCACAAAATTTATAGATCTACACACAATTTGTATCTCTAGCTTTTAGTTCCCACTACTGTGAAAGACTAAGGAAAAAAAGGAGCAACCTCTTTTAGGATTTCAAAAGGAACAGTAACCCCCAGGAAAGCACACAAAAAATCTTCTGTGTCACTGGCTATTTAAAGAACAGCTTCAGTATTTCCTACTGTTGCATAATAGATTCTGATTATTTTGACACTTTTCAGTATTTTTAAATCTTTTTAAGCTGGAGCCATGGGGAGGCAGCACGAATTAGCTGCACCTTATTTTATTCCTGTCAGCTAATTTCTAGATCCTCCAAAGCTCAGATATTTAGTCCTGTTCCTCACCAGAACTGCAGCAGCTGCTTTGGGAAGCCATGCAGTGTTCTGGGTCCAAATCTAGTCCTGGATAAAATAATGAAAGGCTGCTCATCAGGCACCCCTCAGATGCTTTGATCAGTGCTGCCAAAGAAGCAGTGAGGAGCAGAAAAAAAGAGATGGAAATGACCTTGATGTGAAGAAAAAAATGTCTGCAGGCTCCCAGCTTCAACAGCAGGCTTTTTAGGTAGCATTAACAAAATTATAAACTCACAGAAACTGCCTTTTCAGAAAGCATCATTCCAGCTGAACATTGCTGACTACAAAGCACATTAATTCAGTCAGCACAGTTATTTAACTGGTGAGTCTACATTTAATAGGTGTTTATATTCATTAATATTTATCTCATCTTGCACAAATGAAATTAGTAACAGCATGCCAGAGATTTTCTCCACATGGCTCCTGCAAATGCATTAAACCCAGCTATCTCCAGAGGCAACTGTGGGCAGAGCTTGGCCCTGTGTGTTTCTGTGGCAGCTGTGCTAAAATTATGCTCCTCCCATTAAAAGAATCCTTTTTTTTTTTGCTGGATCTGGCTTTAGTTATACAATATTAACAGTGAAAATAGGAGCTGAGAATTCATGGCTTCATATGCTTTCAGTTTAAATTCTATTTCGAGAATTCTCGGGATTTTTACATCTTAAACATCCAAACCAAGATCTTGCCTTCCATAATTGCTTTACTATGAATGTTTTAATAGTTATTTTATTAATATTAATTACTGTTATTTGAATAATATAATCCTTTACAATGAATATGACAGGGTAGCTTTTATTTAAACTAATGCCTTGAAAAGAAGCATGGGAGGTTAGAGATGAGTGAGATTTAAAGCACTCAGAGAAGGAATGGTTTGGGTTGGGAGGAATCTTAAGCAACATCTAATTCCATCCCATGCCATAGGCAGGGACACCTTCCACTATCCCAGGTTGCTCCAATCCCTATCCAAACTGGCCTTGGACACTTCCAGGGATCCAGGGGCAGCCTCATAGGGCCTCCTCACAGGGAAGAAAGTTCTGGAAGGCCACAATGAGGTCTCCTCCCCAGGCTGTTTCTCCCTCTGGGACAATACCTGTGGCACCTCGAGCTGCTCAGCCTTCATCCACACACATCTCCTCGTGGCTCTCTGGCAGCTTTGTACAAAGCTGCAAAAAAAGGGCAATTCCACAGTTACCAGGGCTGTGTCATCCTCAAGAGAACTCCTGGCTCTGGGCAGTGTTTGGCTCTGGCTGATGCCTCAGGATTTGGGTTTTATGTTTTTAAATTTCTGTGCTGCTTTAGTGTGTGGGTCTGAGCTTCATATGAGGGGATGGTGAGCTCTGTGCACAGAGCAGGGAGACAAAACAATTCCTGCTCCAGCTGGGGACCAAGGACAAATGATCCAAATCTCAGGACCAAGAGCACAAACACCGTGGAATGAAGAGAGAAAAACAAGAAGGATGGGACTGCATGGGCTGGAGCTGTGATTAAACAATTAATTCCAATGTGCAAATGGAGCAGAACTTATAAAAGTGAGAGACCCCATGACTGGGGATCCATTTTTGTGACCATTTTGGGTTCACCTGGGGTGTAGCTCTGGCTTGGCTCTTGTGCTGCCCAAGGTGGATCTAATAAACACCTAATAAATCCCTACTTTAGCTCTGTCCAGCCTCAGTTCTAGTTCAGCCTTCCCAAGGCATCCTGGCCATTGTTGTTTTGCCCCTCAGAGTGAAGTGATGCTGTGTGAAAGGATGGGATTCACTCAGCCCTTCTCCTCAGAGCCCTGCTGCTGTAATTGCTGTCAAATTAGTTCTGTTCATGCTGCAGGAAAAAATCTATTGAAGGCTTTTCTTTCCCAGAATCACCCTGGATGTCTTTTCTCTTTACATATAAATAAAAATAATGGCAAGGCAAATTGAATAGATGACAAACAAGGAGGCTGCATTTCAAGGGACAACATCAAGGAGCTGAGGACTTCATCTCCAATTCCCTTCAAATTGCTCAAGTAAACAATAAAATTCTCAGGACTGAGAGAGGGTAATATTAAAAAATCCAAGAGTACATTATGATTGCTGTTCCAGAGAAAACTGCCACCAAACAGGCCCCTTGTACCAACTGTTCTCAGAAATGTTTTTATACTGTTCACTTGGGCAATTAGAAATTGTTGTCCAAATCTGCTTCGTGCTTTTTCAGATAGAGTGGGATCTTTGTAAGCAGTTAATATTTTTTAAATATATATATAAATATGTGATTGAATGCTAGTTTTTGCACCAAAAAATACCTAGTCACTGGAATTGAAGGTTGGTAAATACAAACAGCAGGATGTTGGGGAAAAAAAAAAACACCAAAACAACCAAGAGCATTCAGCTTTGGCCATCCAGCTGTCCATGGGTGTATGAAAAGTCACTGCACAGAAGTCATGCAGGGATTTCCCCAGGATAGTAGGTGAAATTACCTAAAAATGTACAGCTTAAAATAAATGTGAATGAAAAAAAAAAAAAAAAAAGAGAGAGGATATTAATTCATGAAGTTATAAGCAGAACAGAAAACACATAAGAAATTTGAATATCATTACTTCTATAAGCTACAGGGGAAAGTGCCTTGTGCAATGATCAGGTGAGAGGTTTAAATTAAGCATGAGGAAGTAGTTTTTAGAATAACACATAATTTAACAGAACTCAAGGCTATAAAAATACAGAAGGGAGTCTACAAAAAAGAGGGGGAGGTACTTTTTGCAAGGGCATGTAGTGACAGGACAAGGGGATAGAAGTTTAAAGTGACAGAGAGCAGGTTTAGATGGGATATTGGGAAGAAATTCTGCACTGTGAGGGTGCTGAGGTCCTGGCACAGGGTGCCCAGAGCAGCTGTGGCTGCCCCTGGATCCCTGGAAGTGCCAAGGCCAGGTTGGACAGGGCTTGGAGCAACCTGGGATAGTGGAAAATGTCCCAGGGTGGAACTGGAGGGTCTTTAAGACCCAACCCTAATAAATTCTTGGATTTTATGATGTACAAACATCATTAAAATATTACCAAATTAATGGGCCAATCATCCACAATGCTTTTCTTCAGCTCTGCAGTGAACACCAAGGCTATCAAAACATAACAAGCAAGCTGGCTCCTGGTGGGTTATTAGAGAAAAATGTGACCAATCCATCTGAACAGATCTGTCACGGAGCTCTGCTCGCTGAGAACTGTGCCTGGCACAGCTGGTGACTGCATGGAATCATCATTTTTTAATTACTGAAAACAAAGCTTCCAAAGGAACACAACAAACCAGAGCACAAGCCTGGAATCAGAGCCCAAACACTGAGATGTGAAGTCATGTGAAGCTGACATGGGGGATTTGCATCTGGCACTGTTGAGGTGGCTGTGGTTGTCTCTGCCTGTTCTGTGAGCACAGGGGCTCAAGAATGCACCAAGAATGCTCCAAACACACCCCAGGGCAAGCAAAGGTAAGAAATAACTGGGGGGAAAATAGAAATCCATACATTTGAGAGCATAAATTCTCTTGATCCTTCTGCTTTTAGCAACAGAGACTCATTTTTTTGGGACTGCCTGCATTCAGTGCAGCATCACTGCTCCTTTCCTTGAGTGGGAGAGGTGGAATCCAGAGCAGCAGAGGCATTCCTGGGACTGGGAATGTACAAAGCCTCACCTCCTGCCCACACCCAGGATAAAAAAGCAGGTACAAATCCAGCTGCAAACAGCTGAAACCATTCTTGGAATATTTCAGCTGACTTTTTACAGATGCTAATACTTTCTGTTTTCAGCAGAACTGGGAATTCATCAGCACTCTGAACCTCTGGGTATCTGCAGCACAGGATTACACAAAGCTGCTGTGATACATTGCAATTTGGTAAATTATATTGTAATTTAGCAAATCTCGAGAGAGATACCAGCACAATACAGGATTAAACTCCATATTAAATTCTGGGAACACTTTCTGTCTTTGTGGCACTTTATACAAATAAATTGACCCAAACCACCTGGGGATGGCTGAAATCAAAGGCTGCAATTTCTCCCCAGGCTTGGAAACTTTTAAGAAACAAAAAGAAATTTAAACTAAAATAACAACTCACACTTTGGCTGCTGAGAATCCCAATTCTTGTTCTGGAGAGGGAGGGAAATATCCTGAAACACAGCAGAAATGGATCTCTGCTTCAGCAAAGGGGTAGTATAAATTAACCAGAGGGTTGTTCTGGTCAAGTCTATTGAAACACACAGAGTAGGTTCTCCTAGAGGTGGGGAATAATCATTTTACCAGTGTTTTGTTCACATCCAACAGAAGAAAATCAGTAAGAGGTGGGGTCAAAGAGTGCAGAGGCCTCACATCCAACCCTGGCTCCTGCTGGAGCACTCCTTGTACAAACCCATTGCCCACCCTGATCTTCACATCCCACCTGTGCCAGTGGTGAAGCTCTCTAGAGAGGAGAGGATCATGTCAGGGAACATTTAACCTCACATTCTTACCTAAAGAATAATTCTTAACAGATGAGGACTTGGCATTTTCTAGCACAGCTGACAGGGCAGCATTTCTCCACAGGTTTGTCTAATACAGGGAAAATAACAAAGAGCAGAAGCAACAAGGGGTCTGTGATGGTTTCAACATCTCTTTTCAGGATACAGGTTGGCATTTTCTCTCCAGCAAGCAGGAGATTCTGGTCTGCAATAGGATCAGCCTTGATTTCCATGGATTTTTTTGTACTGCCTGTCTACTCTTGTTCCTACCAAAATATGCAGTGTGCCGAGCAGATTGTGGTTTCAGGGATTTTCTGTAGATTTGGCTTCCACAAGCCCAAGCACAATCTTACACAATGCTCTATAAAACAAACAAAAAAACCCCCTTAGTATCTTCTCTGTGGCAACATTCACACAAGCCTGGCAAACTCACACTTGTCTTGAAGCCACCTTCATTCACCAATCCAATCACAAATGGTTTCCCTGGATTTGGGACACACCTTTTCACATTTTAACCTAATTGTGGCAGGGCAGCAGCAGCTCAGACGAGGTGTTTGGCTGCACTTTTTATTTCTACCTGCAGTGAGTCCCTCATTTAGCAGTGGGTAAACAAGCAGCAGCCAAAGCTGCTTGCACAAGAGGGATGTGCATGGCTGGGAGACAGCTCACTCACATGTTTTAACAAGTGCTCTCAAAAAGAATGTTCCAGGCAGGGTTACATTTCTGCCTGAGCCTCCCAGAGCATCAGCTTCCCCTTGAACACTTGATAATCCTAATTTGGGACTCAGCAGAGGTAAACAGCATTTGCCTTTGCAAGCAGGTGCTAAACAAGCAATATGCTACTCCTGATTTCACAATTAAAAAGCAAAGTTCAGCACATTTTGTTTACAGTTACTATAAATAATAGCCTGGGGGGAGTGAAGAACTTTTGAGAGTAACTTATTTCCTATGTTCCATGACCTCAAACAAGCCTCTGACATCCCTGCTTTGGGAACACAGATGATCCTCAAGCAAACTCCATGCAAATCTTAAATCACACTACCAGTGAAGAAAGGAAATCAGAAAATCCAGCATCCTCTAAAGCAGCAGTGTGAATACAACACATAGCCTGCAGTGGCTGCACTTTGCATCACCACTGACAAGGCAGGAGAACAAAAATATCTGGTCTAACTGCCCCAGGGTGACTCTCCTCCCTGCAAAAGCAACAACAAAAATTAAATAATTGTTTTTGAAGTCACAGGATGTCCTCAGTTGGATGGGACCCACAAAGATCAGAAAGTTTAAATTGGAGCTGATTAGGGATCTGTTTTTCAGGTCAGCTTCTCTCTGAAAACTGATCCTCACTCCATTACTGACAGCTTCTACTCAAAGAAAGAAAAAAAAATGGTTAACTACAGATGAATTGATTTCAAATAGAAATGAATAGCCCAGATGAAGAAAAAAATGAAGGGATTCAGTGTTTGGCTAAAATGAATGTGAATACAAATCCAGGATTGTTCTGTTTTGTTTTAAAAAATATTTAACCAGTTCTGAGACTGAAAATAACAATAATGGCAGAAACAAAAAGTATTTATTTTTTTTACACATGCAACTTCATCATTTATAATCTGCAAAGCAGCAGCAAGCCAGCTCTAGTGTTACTTTCTATGGATGGCATTCAAAAAACCCCAAAACCACCCTTAAGGAGAAGAGCTGCCTGCATTACTGATTCTTATCAGCAGGACAGTTCAGAATTTAAATAACAGCTGTGAACACCACCATGCAGTGTTACCCCATGATGTGGAGACTGAAAGAGTGGCCAAGCCTTGGAGCAGACCAGGATCTGACAATCTGCAGGAGAGGCTGGAGCTCAGTATCAGCTCAGACAAGAATTGCAGTTTTCCTTCTGTCCTCCAGCACCTCCTCTGGCAGTGCCTCCTGCTGTCCTTCCCAGCTGGGACACAGGAGCTCTCCCTTTTCTTCCTTTGCACCATCTTCACCAAGGAAGCTCTTTTCCTCAGTTTGTTCCCCTCCACCTCTCCTCAGAACAGTCACTGTGGATGTTCTGGTGTGGCACAGGGATGATCAGTTCCCTGGGAGGAAATTGCTGCTGCCTCACCACCACTGCAGCAGCAGGTTTGCAGGAATGGGCAGAGCTCACAGGAGGAGCTCATGCTGTGCTCCCACAGATTTCTTGTCATCTCCTGGAGAGGCCAGGGGTCACAAAACCAAACTGACAGCTTGCTGTCATAGAGAAAACCCAAAGCTGCACTCAGGCAAAACCACACTGCCAGGTAAACTTTATTTATAAACATACAAACTCCTGAAAGTCTGTGCTGAAAGCACCAGGACCACAGGCCCCAAAGACACATCAACACCTCTTTGATGAGTATTACAAGGACAACTGTTGCAAACATCATCCATGCTTCTCTCCCTCTCCTTTGAAGGGAAAACACAGCTGAGTGTGAATTCCCCATGGCCAAGTTCTGCATGATGTGGAATCCTCCATCAGGATACAAGCTGCTGGCTGAGCTGAACTTTGGCTGTGCAGTGTTCAGAGCTCCTGGTCCAGCAGTTTTATTGTCACAGTGCTCAGCTGATGTGATTTAATGAGGATCATGATTTAATTCCTGCCAGGGAAGCTGACTATCTCCTCCAGATTGTAGGAGGAATACTTTACAAGGGACATGTAAAAACTGGGAAAAACCAGAACCCATCCTCCCTCCAATATGACACCCTAAAGCAAACAGTCTCAATATCCTATGCTAAAATTATGTTCTTTGATATCGCTTTTTTGCATGTCCTTCCCATTACCTCCCAAAGATGAATTCCTATCAGGAAGATCCCTTATCTACTTCTACTCCATCTGGAAACTGCCACAGCACAGTGGAGTTGGACTGTCCCTACCCTGCCACAGCAGCTGCTGATATTTCCTGAACTGAATCCTGGCCTTTAGAAGCTGTAACCACCTCTGGTTGATCAGATCAGCTCACACCACTGGCGAGAAGTCAGTTTTTCTTTGCCTCTTTTTCTTCAAGAGGCCAGGAAACCTGAATGTGATATGGCTCTAGTTCTTCTGGAGTGACATAGTCTGGAGCATTGCCCATCAGGTCTCGTCCCCTGAAGGATTTTGGAAAGGCAATGACGTCCCGGATACTTGGAGCGTCAACAATGAGAGAGATCAGCCTGTCAAGTCCTACAAGCAGAAAACAAATGGGTCAAACACTTGAGTTATGGCTCTGTATTACCTCCCCTGAGTCAGAAAAATCTGAAAGATTGAGGAGGTAATATCACTGAGCTCGAAGAAAAAGAGTGAAGTAAGTAAGGGAGGAAAAAAATTAATCTCAGCTGGTAGCAGAGAAAGAGATTTGCCTCGAGAGCAGAAATGTCGACCAAAATAAAGCTTTTCAATATTGCAGGAAGCTCTGTAACACACTAAGGGCTGCAGGACACAGACAGCAAACACAGCATAACAAAACTTGGGCAGCTGAATGGCAGAACACTGGCAGAGCTCTGCTTTACAGCTCAGGGCTCTGCATCAACCAGTTTGGAAAGATTACAACTACCAAGAAGAATTCAAGAGGAACAAAAGGCTCTGGGTGACTGGATGGAGGAAAGTCAAACTGCAAGACCACAGGTTAAAAAAATACCTTCATTTTTTGTATGCTTTCTTATTTTGGTGAGTGTAGGGAAGGTGTTGTTGGTTGGTTGGGTTTTTCCCCCTCTTTCTTTAAACCATGAATTTGCATTGTTCTAAGGAAAAAACCAAACACTGACATTTTCTGAATTAATAAGCAAAACAGGTGAGGAGAGAAGGGAAGTGAGATGGCAGCAGAGGGGAAAGGTGTGGAAACACAAAGTGCCATTGCTGTCCCATGCCTCCAGGCAGGCAGCACAGGGATCCTGCTCTGGTTGACCCAACCTCACTGAATACAGGGTTTGCAGATCAGCAGGTAAGGACCATCCTTAGAGCCACCAATGTCCTTGCTTAAGACCTAAACCCCACTGTGACTCTGGGGAGGAACACCCCAACTTTCTGCTCTTGGTGACCAGACCTCTGTTTATTTCCAAAAGCTGCTGCACAGATGGAAACACCAAGGCTTTTCCTAACAACCATGAGCCTTGTTCCCTGGATCTAGTATGAAAAAACAACAACAACAAAAAAATCCCAAACAAACAAAAAATCCCCAAAGAAACCAAACTGAAAAAACCCACTAAAGACCTGTTATCTGTAGAGCTACAGATCACTTACCCAAAGCAATTCCTCCATGAGGTGGAGCTCCAAATTCCAAAGCCTCAATTAGATGGGAAAGCACCTCAGAGTCCTCCTGCAAAATCACATTAAGAGGTGTCACTGAACAAGCAATGCTCCTCCTATTAGCAACACAGGATGAAGGTACAATGAAATCATCCACTGCTCAGGGCTAGGAGTTATATCTTTATCTGAGAAGATGAGTGTTTCTTTCAGACTATGCAATTAATATTTCAATTAATCAGTGCTTTTAAATCTCCAAGAGATCATTAGAGGCATCTAATGATGAAGGTGTTACCTTCAGCACTTTCTCCAGCACAAAACGCTGCTGCTGTGCACTGTGAATTCTGATGGAGCCACCTCCAACTTCATTGCCATTCAGCACAAGGTCGTAGTGCTGGCTCCGGACCTGCAGAGAGACAGGGACAGGCACCTCGGTGAGGCTGGGCCACAGCTGCTCCTAAGAACAACCTGCACAGAGATGCCAAAGACACTGGGAATGAAGCCCTGGAACTCTGTCAAACTGCTCTCTCAGGGGTATATTGCAATTTAGGTATCAGTCCTGCTGGAGGCATGGGGTGCCTCTGACTGATGTGGGAGGAGAACAAATCCTTTTGAACGGTTTATCAAAGCTGAAGCAAACGAGATAAGTCAGAATGTAAGATTTCTGTTTCCTGTCAGCTCCTTTTGCTGGGGCACATGTGGCTATTTGCTATTTGCAGTAATCAGGAAGCCATCTCTTCCAAACTCATACAAGATCATAGAATCACACAAGGGTTTGGGTTGGGAGGGACCTTAAAGATCCCCTAGCTCCAGCCCTCTGCCATGGGCAGGGACACCTTCCACTATCCAAGACTGCCCCAAGCCCTGTCCAGCCTGGCCTTGAACACTGCCAGGGATGGGTCAGCCACAGCTGTTCTTGGCAATCTGTGCCAGTGCCTCACAGGGAAGATTTTTATCCTAATGCCAATCTAAGTCTACATTCTTTCAGTTTAAAACCATTTCCCCTTGTCCTATCACTGCTTGCCCCTGCAAATATCCCTCTCCAGCTCTCTTGTAACCTCTTTAGGCACTGGAAAGGACTCTAATGTTGCTCCTGGGCCTTCTCTTCTCCAGGATGTACAACCTCAGCTCCTTCAGCCTTTCCTCATAGCAGAAGTGCTCCAACCCTTTGATCATCTTAGCAAGTCTCCTCTGGACTCATTCCAACATATCTACATCTTCCTTGTGCAGTCAGTCCCATGAAACAACATCTCTTTTTACATTTGCCTGGTTTTCCATGTAAAAGAGCCAGCATGGCAGGCATGAAGTTGGTTACCTTTGTGGGATCAGAATACAGGAGGCTGACATCTGAAGGATGAGGGGCAGTGAAGGGGTGATGAGCAGATTCCAGCTCAGTGGGATTCTCAGCCTTGGGGAGGAAGAGGGGGAAATCCACCACCCAGAGGAAGTGAAAGGCTGTGGGATCACGGAGTGCCAGCCCAGCTGCCTCCAGGAGGTTGGCACTCAACAACCGCAAGGCTCCCAAGGCAGAGCACTGCAACAGAGACGGGAGAGATGAGCCAGGCTGGTTCCACCATCAGGGAGCTCACTCAAACACCCATCAGGCAGAGTGTTCCATGAAGGAAGCATCACACACAGCATCAGCTGGAATGCAATGCTCCCATGAACACTTTAGCCTCCTATTCTGAAATGTATCAGCTTCCTGCTGAGGCAGCAGCAGCACCAGGGTGTGACAGAGACCAAGTAAGGAGCTTGGAAGTTCGTGTTTTCCCAGCTATTTCATCTTCAGAACTTTCTTAGACTAACCTCCAGCTCCATACATGTGGATTAACTGGGGAACCACATGTAAGATCCACACTTTGCAGACAGAAATGAAGGCACAGAAGAGAATACAACAAAATGTTGGCTATTGAGCAAAGTGTGACACCTCATAATAAAACAATGCTTTGTTTTATTGTTTTATTTCTCTCTATTCTTGCCAGCAACATCGGCTGGCAAGAACAGAGAGAAGGGTAGAAGCAGAATCTCTCACCATTGCTGCTAGTAAGTCATGCACTTGTGGGAGACACAATTACCTAGTTGACCTCATTTTCCAATCTGTTGGATGCTTCAAAAATGAAGTTTAAAAAAAAAATAAAAAAAGAAGGCACTGATTTGTTGCAGGGTTTTTTACATTTCAGGCTTCATTTCAGTTACAAGTCCTGCCCAGAATTTGACTGGGGGCCATAAAAGTAATAGGCACATTTCATGCTTTATCTGCTGTTGCTATAGCTGCTGTTCCAGAGAAACAGAAAATTAGATGATGACCTATTTTAATAATAAGAAGAATCAGACTGAGGTCAGATAACATCAAAACCATCATCAGCAACATTCAACTCACAGAGCCACCCAAGAAATGCCTCCTACCACTTGCTTGTGTTCTCCAGCTGCCAGCAGCACCACATCACCCTCCTGCATGTTCAGTGCTTGGATGAGCTCTGACTGCTCCTTCTCACCGAGGAACTTGGTAAGCAGAGATTTCAAGCTTCCATCAGGTCTGCAGATAATTTCCATGATTTCCTGGAGAAAGGTTAAGGATGTGTTCAGTGCAGTGCTGCCCTCTCTTGACTTGAAGCATTACATGCTCAGGCTCTGACTCTCAGCTATTAGAAACTGCTCTCCTATCTCCCTCTGCCTTTATCACACTTTGTCACTCACCCTTCCCAAAGCCTCAGGACAGTTTCTGTCTCACCTGGTTAAACTGGGATTTTGCAGACTCCTTCAATGACCCCAAGTCTTTATTTGTAAGATACCTCTGGGGAAAGAGCAAGAGAAGACACAGCAAAGATCAGCTTGGAAAACTTGACTAGGTATCAAATCTACTATTAAGCTGGTTCCAAACTTCTCAATTCTTTTGTTTCTAGTTCAAGTTCTTATGAAGGCTGTGGAACAGGACAGGGTCCTTAGCACTGGGCTGGGTGTTTGTTCTGAGGGCTCCTTTCAGGAAGGGACCCCCCTAGATTTACTTTTTTCCTCCCTCTCACAGATAAATGTATCTGGTCAGCAGGGTCAGATCACTGCAGGAACAAGGTTACACCACCACACTGTGGATGGGGAATGCAGAGCTCAAACTGGAGGAAGAACACAGAAAAAAACAACTGGGTGGAGTCCTGCATGCAAAGCCATGCAGTAAATGAGGAGCTGCATCAAGATCTTGATTCTTTTTCAGCTACTCCAGTGTTTAGGGTGGGTCTCATCTAATGCCACTTTTGTGTTGCTCTAACAAACACCTCTGTGCCCTCTCATGGGAAGCCACTAGCTTGAAATGAAAGGAATCCCAAGGGAAACCATGGCCACAAAGCCCTGCTCCCCAGATAAAACTCAGTATTTAGAGGATTTGTTTTTTTCCACACTGTCCAAGCTACAAAGATGCCTACAGCCAGAATGAAATCTGTTTCCTTGCCAAAATGCAGGGCTGTGTCGAAAGTCTTTCACATCTATTATAAGCTTTGATTTTGGTCCATGACAAGACACAAATTGTACCCAAAAATGCAGCTAAAGCAAACAGGAGAAAGACATGGAACCACCTGACCCTTCTCTGCCTATCCCAGAGCTGTGCCATGCCCAGCCCCTAAACCAGGACAAATCTCCTGTCACAAGGCACAATTTATTATTGAGATGCACATCAAAAGGGTGACAGAAATCAAGGTGAAACCATGAAAGGGTTCCCTATCCTCACAGGATCTTGCAGCTCTGTTGTTTTCCTCCTCTTCCTAAAGATAAAATACTCTTCCTGGTGCCTTATCATTCTAACACCACTCAGCCCCACCTAACATGGAGTACAACCAATCCCAAGCTCCCTTATGAACACCAGAAATAGCAAGGAACATTTCCATACCAACAAAGGAATTCAAATTAGCATTTTATTTATCCCACATAAACCATAAACAGGATGTAAGAGCATCACTTACCACTCCCTGAGGGATACAAATAGCTCTGATGGAGCCATGTGGGTAACTGAGGGCATTCTGCACAAAGTGAATGTTTGATCCTCGTAAAACATCACTGATATCCACAATCTGACAAAGGAGAGAGCACAGGAAAAAGCACTGCTGGTAGGAATACAAAGCAAAAATTCCTGCACTTGTGTCTTAACACCTTCCACACTGTTCCCTTTTAGAAGCTTTTGCTCTTAAAATAGTCAAGGTACATTGCTCCCTACATCACCTTTAAAATAAAGTTTTATTAGAACATATATTTTTCACAGTCAACTGATTAAATCCTCTCGTCTTCAGCAGACTGCACAAAGCAGCGACAATGGAACAGGCACCTTGGGTAAATTACAGCACTCAAAACTCCAGCCAACCATGTATCCATGATCCAAAGGGTATTAAAACACTGACTGAAAGGAAAAGCTGCAAGTTTCCAATGGGCAAACCCTCACCTTCATCCCAAAGCGAGTGTCTGGTTTATCAGTCCCATACTCAGCCAGTGCCTCCTCGTATGTCATGGAAGGGAAAGGAGTCACAATGGAGCCTCTTTCCTCAGGCCAGGAATGTTGCAGGAGGCCCTCTACGAGCCTCTGGATGCCAGCTTGATCTACAAATGACATCTCTATATCTATCTTAAAACAGAGAACAAGGGGGGGAATTCCACATTAGCTACAGGTTGTGCTTTCACAGTGCTACTTACTTGTGAGTACAAAGCCAGCAGAACAAGAAACAATACACAAAATGACATCACAGCATGACTGCATTAGGCCGGGAATGTGCTTAGGATCACCCTCCAGGCTGATGACTCAGCCAACAACCTCCTCAGAGAGTGAATGAGGTAACGATGACAAGGACACAGAAGCAGCCTTGAGTGAACCAGGCTAACTCAGCCTGGGATTTCAAGGGTGAGGAATGGGAAGTCTGACCTAGCAGGACAGGAGGAGATTGTATCATCAAAATAAAATCACTGCTGCAACGCAATTCCCACATCTGCACCTGGGCACTGCAGCCAGCCAAGGACAGCAGCCACGCACTCATCCCACACCACTTTCCAAGGCTGTGGCTGTGAAACACACACCAAAGCAGCACCAGACTAGCACAGACTAAGCCTCCAGAAGGGAAAAGAGCTCTGAGCCACTTGGGTTGAGGAGCAGGAGCAAGGCAGCAGAGGCTGGTTATTACCTGGGTGAATTCTGGCTGCCTGTCAGGCCGTGAGCCCTCGTCCCGGTAGCAGCGAGCAACCTGGAAGTACCTGCAGTGACACTGGGACTTAGATCAGGATTTAAAGCATCCTCAACTCAACTGTGGCTATAGAACTGATCATACAAAGAGAAGGAAAAAAGAAGTAAACCAGAGAGAGAGGGTTCTGTTCCCACAGCAGATGATCTTTGTTTCCATCCCTTCAAAAGAATGGAATCATAATGAGCCATATCCATCTCCAGCCATGTTCCAGAGGCACATGGAGGCTGCCAGGTGAGCTGTCCCCCAAGGGCAGCACACTCAACTCTTTATTTCCACTCCCACTCCACTGCAGGACTCTCCTAACAGCCGTGCAAAGCTCTCAGACAAACCTGGCCTGCAGTTCCCCATGTGAACAATTGTCTGTCTCCCTGTTCATCCATTTGATTTGGAGAAGTAAGCCAAATTAAAAGCTTTGCACTTGGGCACCCTGACATGCTTTTCCTTGTCTCAGTTGTGCTCAGCTGCCCAGCCTCACCTCAATTAATTCTGCAGGTTACTCCTGGAGCAGCTTTCATCACACATTAAATTTTCTGCCCTTCAGGAAGGCTCTGCTTCAGATCAGATTTGCATTTAACACAGGAGTAAAGATTTCAGCTTTCCAGAAGGTTACATTTCATCTGACTATAAAGTCTCAAGTATTTAAGGATCCCTCTTCAAGACACAAATACTTGGCAGTGAATTTTTCTAGGGAAGTTTCTAAACTTCACAGATAAGGCAATCAAACCCTAGACAGGACATGCAGAGAACAGGAGGCCAAGAAACTCTTACCTGTCCAGGCCTCCAACCATGAGGAGCTGCTTGAACTGCTGAGGACTCTGGGGCAGAGAGTAGAACTTGCCCGCTTCCCTCGAAGGCACAAGGAATTCTTTGGCTCCCTGGCATCAGAAAGAAAAATTACAGAGTTCAGCAAGTAAGTGGCCCCAATTCCTGACAGAGCAAGGGGAAAGGACCTATTTCTCCCATTATGAAATCCCACATGTGAGGAAATGGCTGTTTGTACGTTACACTTCATATTTGTTAACCAACTTAGTCCAAAATATCTGAAAGGAGAATTCTCTACCTTCTTCTCTGAGACACTAATGCATAATAGACCATCCAAGACTGGGGTTTAAATGCAAGAACTCCAGGGTAGCTGCATCAACAATTCCTCAGCTACAGCTCTCTTCTCTCTGACTATTTTTGAAATGAAAGAAATGAATATAAGATCAGAAATTAAATTTACTTGAGTATGATCTCTACAATAACCTACTGGTTAAGAGATAAATGCTGAAAAGACAGTGCTCTCAAATTGTTTGGGTTTATAATCCCAGGGTAGACTTGCATTCAACATGTGCTCTACAAGGCAGAAGTTTACCTTGTTTGAAGGTTCAAAATTAAGACATGAGTTATTATCTCTCCCCTTTCTCTCCCTCTACTTTTATAAGAATTTGTGGATGATATCAGAAGTTTCACAAGCTGTTATTTAGCAAGGGAAAAGCAACGAATGCTGAGTGGCAACTGGAAATGATTCACCCCTGACTGTGCAGCTGTAGGAGGCCAAAAAGCATCACATACATACCCCTGGGGTTCTTTTAAACAGAGTTGGAGTTTCTACATCCACGAACCCTGGGGAACAAACACAGAATATGCTGAGAGGAGGGAGAACTAACATGACAGAGTAGGCTAGAGTAGGGTTAGTCAGCAAAATAGGTCATGTAGCACACCATGGAGCCTCTCCAAGACCAACACACTTTGCTACTTCTGATAATTATTCCTGTAATGACAGATCTAAAGGCTCTAAGCTACTCTGATGTCCTGCCAGAACTGTTGATGACAGAGGACTCCAAACAGGCTGAAAATGTGTTAATTCTCTATCTATTTTAAACCAGGCAGATTTCCCAAAAAGCACTTCCTGATTTTAAGAGAAGCCAAAGCCCTAAACAAAATCTATCCTTCAACATGCCTCAACTGGGTGACCAAAAGAGAGCAACTACCTGCAAAGAGTCTTTTCTCACTGGAAACAGCTAATTTGAAACAGGTTGCTCAAGCTTCATCCAGCCTGGCCTTGACCACTTCCAGGGATGGGGCAGCCACAACTTTTGTGGGCAGCTCCTTCAGGCCTGACAACACCCCACCACAAGCAGAGATTTCCTTATTAAGTGTGACCAGTTTGGGGCAGCAAGTTGGTCAGGAATTTCTGCCAGCACGAGGAAAGAGCAGCAGGGAGAGCTGGAATGTGTTGAGTTTGTGAGGGTCCCCAGGACGAGGGGAGAGATGAGCATCTGAATCCACATTCTCAGAAGGCTGATTATATTATGTTATAGAATGCTATACTAAAACAAGGATATAGACAGAAGGCTTAACAAAAATGATAATGAAAAACTCGTGACTGACTCCTCAGAGTCAGCTGATGACAGAGGACTCCAAATGGCTGAAAATGTAATTCTCTATCTGAAATATTAATTCTCTCGACACAGATGATGGTGACTGGTCATTAATTAAAAACAATTCACATGAAACCAATCAAACATGCACCTGTCAGTAAACAATCTCCAACCACATTCCAAAGCAGCGAAACGGAGAGAAGCAAATGAGATAATATTGTTTTTTCTCTGAAGCTTCTCATCTTGCAAGGAGAAGCAGGCCTGGTGAGGGGATTTTTCAGGAATGTGTGCTGCTCCGAGCAGCTCCCTCACCGTGGAGGTTGCAGAGGTACTCGCGCATCCTCATCACCAGGCGGGAGCGCAGCCGCAGCGCCCCCTGCAGCCGGGAGCTGCGCAGGTCCAGGTACCGATACTGCATCCGCAGCGCCTCGGACTTCTGGGGAGGAGAGAGGGTCAGGGTTAAGGGACGAAATTCAAACTGAAGGGATCCTAAAGCCACAGAGAAAAAGGAGAAGTTAAATGAAGGGATGGTGCTCGGTTGCTGCAACGCGCCCCTTATGCACAACCTACACAAATATGGCAATGGCTTGAAACAAAGAACCAAACTGCTCCCAAAAGCTGGGGCTGCCCCATCCCTGGAAGCTCTGAGCAACCTGGTGGCATCCCTACCCATGGCAGGGGGTTTGGAAAAGGATGATCTGTAAGGTTCCTTCCAACCCTAACTATTCTGGGATTCCACAAGTCAAATAAAACAGCCTCATTTCACCCAGCATAGCCCCATTTCTTTCACTCTTTCCTTTGCCATCAGTGCTTCCAGAAATCTGGAATCATTCAAGCCCTGTTTCTTCTTAGCTCTAATTGGAAATAAATCCTCCCAGCAAAAGCAGCACCCCCCTTTTAAATACCACCATTCCTCCAAAGTGAAGTGGGGAGAACCAGACTCGGGTCTCAGATGTTTTGCCATCACCCTGGGCAAATTCCTAATTTAGTGAAAAGCCACCACTTTGACAAGAAAAACACAGACACCTTGATAAAATCCTTGATTTCAAAAGGCAGCTTCTTGCAGGAGTTTAGGATCTCTGCAGTCTCTGCCTTCACTTCAATATCCCCTGTTGGCATTTTCTAGAACAAAAAGGCAAAAAAAATAAAACTCAAAACAGTTGGGCAAAGGTATTTCACAGATGCTCAAAGGGAAAAAAAGAAGCAATGTGATCACCCTCCCTGCCTTCTAACACAGTGTATAAATCAGAGAGCTTCTCCCAAGGACAGATTTCTCCCAGGTTTCCCTTCTGTTCAGAGAAACACAAGTCACCTCACTAAAGATGGCAGCATCTTTCCCAGTAGCATACTGGTCAATAAACAGCAAAACCACACAGTGTAGGTTTCAGTGAGCATGAGCAGCAGCAGCCCTTAATATCAGTCAAAAAAGGCAAATTTTGAGGAACTTCTCAGATCTTCCAGTTCTAAGCACCAGTTCTCAGAACTGATCTTCTTCTGACTCCATCCCGAGGGAGGACAGGCAGCTCCCATCACGAAGCACAGAGGCACAGCAAAGTTCACTTGATCCTGCAGGACTCTCACTATTTATCAAGGGAAAGGACACACAACCTTCCCACAAAACAAGACATGAATACAAGAAATAAAGGCATTGCTTGAAGCCTGGATTTTAAGTGGACATCTACAAGATGGAGCAAAAAGGAGTTATGCTCATAAATACAGTCCTCTTTTTAGACCTGCCAGTTATATGTACAGTCCTGAAAGATCAGTCTACAGCTGATTACAATGACAGCTGAGGAATGCAGAACATTACAAAATTATTTAACCTCTGTTTCCTATACAGAGGAATTTCCTACAGCAGAATATTCCTATTCTGCTGGGAGACCAGCAGAATCAATAAACAGGTGGAACTCGACATGACAATATTTATTTTCAAGCAAAAGCAATTCCCACCATACTCTGAAAGCCTGGAAAATCCAGCATTATCCTTGCAAAGGGCTGGGATCCAGTTTAATTTGTGTGTGCCTGCAATGTGCTCTGAGATTCTCCTGTTATCTGACGTAGCACTGATTTCACCTCACACTATCTGAGGATGTGCTGTTACACAAGCAGAACCTGTGACAGTGCTCTGACACAAAGCCCACCATAATCCCACCATCCAGGGGTGTTTCCTTCAAGGAATAAAAACTCTGGGAGTCCCCCTCACCCCATCCTCACCGGATTCTCCTGCCCCTGGGGCCGAGGGGCCACTGTCCCAGTGACTCTCACCACAGACTCCAGTGGGGCGTTGGACAGCAGCTCCTTCACGTGGGAATGTGCCTGGAGGGAGAGGACACAGCCTCAGAGGAACTCCAAGACCAGGAAAAAGGCACTGAGGCCAAGCACCTCAACCCAAAAGGCAGGGGGAACAGCACTGATGCTTCTGCTGCAGGGTCAGGTCAGGGCTCTCACGACGCTGCAATCTACTTGTGAGTCAGAGCACTCAGTTTGGCAAAGTGGCTG
>WBNP01001176.1:113400-127459 GCA_013401095.1 Passerina amoena
CTGAAGCCAAGCTACCAAAGGAAAAATAAAACCACAGATTCATGTTTTGGTAGCACTTACCTCATCCTGAGGAATGATGACCTGGGTCAGTCCCTGGAAATCCCTCAAAACCAGAAACAGGCCTTGTCTGATCCATGAAAAGGACAAAAGGAAGAACATTTTAATCACAGATGTAGTAGTTTCTACTTTTTAAAGCATATGGCAACTGGCTACACTTTCAGTACCCTGCAACTTATCCCAAAGCACTTCCAAGTACTGAATGATGGACACTCTTCCCACACCTGAACAATTCATTTCACATTGTGACCAGCCTCAGACAACATACAAATAACCAGGAGAGGCAGGATTTTAACTTGAGTTTGCATGCATGCAGAGCTGGGATTCTGGACACATGAATTTTCCTGCTGGGAAACATCATTCAGCTAAAAACAATTAAATGAGCAATAAAACTAAAGTTCACATGGAATAAAAAACAACAACAACAAAATCCAATCATAAGTCAAGAAGGGGAACACTTGTCCCATAAAAAGTTCCACATGAACAACCCACACTGCCAGCCCCAGAACCATAAATCCTGATTTGTTCAAGCTGCAGCAAGGACAGCTGCCATTGTGCTTTATCCATCAAAAAACTGCCCAGTGGGACATGCTCTGGTGTCTCCAAAAACAAGATCCCCATGACCACATTGCAATAATCCTAACTCCTTTTCCTGGGTCTCCATCCACAACTGCTCAAAGATAATACACTCAGGACCTCCTAAAAATCAAAAAAAATCATACAGACCATCACTGGAGAGCAATGGTGGATGAAACACAGCTTAGAGTGGATGTGGCAAATCATCATCTCCATTTTCACCATGGTTTGCACTTACCTTTGATACTGAACCCATCCATACAGGGTCACCCTCTGTCCCACGTGAGCAGCACGCAGCTCTCCACACGTGTTGGTCCGAGTGACAAAACTGTTGAAGTCTTAAATAAATAAAATAATAATAGCAATAATAATAATAATAATAATAATAATAGTAGTAGTAGTAGTAGTAATAATAATATAATCTCTCGTAGCTTTTGCAGATGAAACAGAATAGAGTTTTCCCTCCCAATACAATCTATATATATACATGGAGAAGTTACTTCCTATATAGATCTGCACTAAGATACTATGGCATAAACACGAAACGAAGCTAGTCTAAATGTAATTTAAATAGGGATTATTTCAGTTTCTCAGTTCATAAAGATACTTGAACATAGTCCTGCTGCAAACTCTTTCCCTGCAAATTTTAGCAGCAAGAGAAGCGAAAGTCACAGATCAGTCCTAAGGGGTGCTAACAATTCCACATTTAAATCTAGAATCATAGACTAGTTTGGGTTTCAAGGACCTTAAAGCTCATCTCATTCCAGCCCCCTGCCATGGGCAGGGACACTTTTCACTATCCCAGGCTGCTCAGAGCCCCATCCAACCTGGCCTTGGACATTTCCAGGAATGTGGCAGCTCCTCTCAGCAGGACCGGGACCTCATCACCCTCACAGGGAAGAATTTCTTCCAAAATCCACCCCAAACCTGCCCTCCTTCAGTTCAAAACCATTCCCTCTTGTCCTGCCACTGCAGTTCCTGGTGGTGACACAGCAGAACAGGGCTTAACAAACCAAGAATTCAACACACACGGAGGACACCCACCATGCAGGTGTAAATTTAATAGCTCCTGCCTGAAACAACTGGAAGAAGGCCTCAACCATGGTTACAGAAAGGTTTGCAGAGACCCCCGTGTGCCTGTAATTATGGCCTAACTCACAGATCCAATCACAACCACTTACACAAAGTGCAAGAGGCTCAGCTTGCAAGGAGAAGCCTGGAGGATAAATAATTCCTCATGACCTTCATGACAGCCTTTAGAATTAAAAGAGATTTAGACAAGACACTTAATAAGGTGATACAGGGAAAATAACTTGTGATATTAATCGACTGTGTGATCTACCCTGAGCTGTATCCCGGGAGAAAAGGCACCCAAACCTCGAGGGGACGGGACCAGCGCTCCTCCTCACCTGGAGCCGCAGGTGCGGCGGCAGCGGCCGCCCGGTGCAGCGCTCGCACCAGCAGCCGGGGCAGCGCCATCCCCAGCCGCCCCTCAGCCAGAAACACGGGGAGGAGCGCCGCAGACCTGCGCGAAGTGAAAAACGTGAGCTCCGGAGGGGAAAAAGGGGAAAAGGCGAAACCTCCCCGCAGCGCCGCCCGCCCCAAAGATGGCGGAGGGGCGCGCCCCCCCGCGCGGGGCCCGACGGGAAGAAGTTCGAACGGCGCCGGCGGGCCGCGGCGGCTATGGCGGAGGAGGCGCCCGAGGACGGCGCGGCGCGGACCCTGCCCAGCCTCAGGCGGCTCTCCCGGGCTCTGCCCTTCGGACGGAGCCATGGCCGCCTCGGCATCAGCCCCGGAGGCCGCCTTATCGTGCCAGCGCTGTGCTCTCAGGTAGGGAGAAGCGCGGGCGGCAGCCTCTCCGTGTTCCCTCCGCGTCCCCTCAGCCACGCTGCGCCGCTCCGCGCGGGAAAATCAAATATTAACCTTATTCCCTTTCGTTTCCCTGCTAGGAAAAGGCGGACCCGCAGAAAACAGCGCTCCTGCTGCGGAAAGCCTGGACGCTGTACAGCGTGACCCCCCTGTACGGCTTCCGCCGCGCCCGCCTCAGGGACTACGCGCGGCTGCTGGGCGCCTTCATCGCCGCCGAGAAGCAGAAGGGGCTGGCGGTGGAGGTGGGCGTCGAGCTGGACATCAAGGTGGCCCTGTCCAGCCTGGCCGACATCAGGGGCAGCGAGCTGGACCAGGCTGCCCTCCTCGTGCAGGTGAGGGCGCTGGTTTTGTTCTGATGGAGCGCTCAGTCTTGAAAGCAAGCCCCGAAGTTTAACCCTAGCTGTGTGGGATAGCTACTGTGGTTTAATGAAACTGAATCCTGTCTATTTTTAACTGAAACGGAACGCTTATAGGCTTAAGCTGTGCCAGGGCAGGTTTAGGTTGGACATTAGGAAGAATTTCTTTACAGAAGGGATGATTTGACATTGGAATTGGCTGCCCTGGGAGATGGTGGAGTCACCGTCCCTGGAGGTGTTTAAGTCAAGACTGGATGTGACACAGTTAAAAGCCTGGTCTAATGACAAGGTTGAGCTTGATCACAGGCTGGACTTGATGGCCTCAGAGGTCTTTTTCAGCCTAATTCATTCTGTGATCTCCCCTAAGCAATGCATACAGTAAAGAGCAAGTTTGAGTCCAATTTTTTAACAGCATCAGAGTATGACTATACAGAGCAATCTCTGTCTGATGTTTTAGTTCAGCAACCAATTTACTGCCAGGACTTGGATGGGTTATTTATCTTCCTGGATAAAGCATAATCCCACTTCCTGGCCCAGAGCTTAATTAATGTTTCTGAAATGCTTTGCCACAAGTGAAATGTGCTACTGAAATGTCAGAATGTCAGGTTCATTGTGGCAATGGTTGTAGGATGTACCATGGGAGTTAAGCAGCATAAACTCAGATCTCAGGACTGTTCCTAAGGAATTTAAAAGCACTTTTCTGCTGTTTTCAACAGAATTGCATTCAGCTTTTAGAGATGTCATGCATAGACTGAATAATTGTATGTGTTTGACACAAGGAAAAAGGTCTTAAAACTTTAAATCAGTACCTGTTTTTAGCTGATGGAAAACAAAAAAAGCCATACTTGCTTTGCAGCATTGCAATGCTTCTTCTCCCCATCGCAGCTCTCTTCGAGGTCACGAGGCTCCTCCAGGAACTCCGAGGACAAACCGCTGTGGTGGGGCTGGTTCTGCTCCGTGTTTGGGGAGGAGCTTTCCGAGAACGTGCCGGAGCCCTTCACCTGCCTGCCCCTGTTCCTGAGCCACGGCGCCGAGAGCTACACCGCCCTGGTTGGCAGCTGGTTCCAGAAGACTTTCGACTGCTGCTTCCGCCGCCTGGCCATCAGCCCCCTGAACCTCAGCTGGATGGTGGCCATGTGGGCTGGCTGCAAGCTGGACAGAGCCGCCTCTGCCGTGGAACTCGTCTTCTCCGTGCCCCGCCTGGCGCAGCCCCTGGAGATTTCCTACGCCATCCACCCGGAGGATGCCAAAGCTCTGTGGGACACGGTGCAAAAAACGCCAGGAGAGATCACCCAAGAGGAGGTGGATGTCTTCATGGACTGCCTTTATGCTCACTTCCACAGGCACTTCAAGATCCACTTGTCAGCGGCGAAGCTGGTGAAGATTTCCACAGCAATTGCCTCGGCACACTGTGATGGGATTGTAAAGGTGAGGCCCTTAGTAGCACGTTGTTCTAGTGCTGGCCAAATAAAACAGCTGTACCTGAAAGTCTCGTGGTTCTTTTGCATGATTTCCTACAAGGAATTGTTCAACCCTCAGCTTTTACTAGTCATACTTTGCTTTAGAGGTGGGGCAGCTGCCAGTACAGTATTTTATTATTGTGTTGCAGCAGAAGCTACTTGCCTGGGGCAGAAATAGGTGTATTAGCTGTGGTATGAACAGGAAAGTTTCTTAGGCCATAAAAAAAACTCATTTTGGACTTAAAAAGATCCCAAACTTCAAAAAAAAGTTCCTGGCTTTCTAGTATTGTAGTTATTAAGACACAGGCAGAAGACTCCTTCACAGGTAAACCTTTTCATAAAGGTGCTGGTCTTTCTGCTAAAGTTATCTCAAATATCCTTCAAACCACAGAATATTAATTCTTCAAGCAATACAATATTTTCTTCTGAGTTAAAGAACAGTTTGTGTAAATGCAGTTGTTTAAAATTACCCTATGATGGGACTTGGCACATTGTGCAAATGCAGTTGTTTAAATTTACCCTCTGATGAGGAGCACATTGCTTGCTTTTATCTGTAATAGCTTAAAACTGCCTGAAACAACTTTTCCTGTTGCAGGTAAGTACACAAAGATATCTCAGGCTTTCTGAAGGGTGCTCCTGTGGAATGTGTGCTGTGTAAATTCACATATGACTTTTCATAATGGGATAGGATTCAAGTCATATACAGCATGGGGAAAGTAAAGCAACAACAGAGCAGCTGAATAAACACACAGAACACTTGGTAGCTTCCTTCCAAGCAGGGCTTCAGGGTGTGGAAATCTGGCAACTGCAATTGTTGCTTTGACAGGTTTTTTTCTCTTTTTTTTTTTTTGCAGATTCTACACAGCCAATACCTGCCTGGAGTGCTGATGCTACTGACTGAACTCGCAATCTCTCAGATACAGTGAGAGCCATTTCAGTAGCTCTTCATACTCAAAAGGCTTTCTGTTTGGACAATCTGTGCTGAGAAACCCCCAGGAAACTCACTCCTGCAGCATCTTCTTTCATTCTGGCTGACTTTGGACAGACTAACTCCAGCACTTGCTGTGTAATTCCGTGCACAGCAAAGTCAAGCAGACATTTGGCCCTGAAGAAGGGCTGCAATGCAAACTTGTGACAGCTTCCTGAGCAGCTTTATTTTCTCACTCATTTCATTTATGAGCAGGTATCAGCTCAGAGACAAACAGTGCAAGTTCTTGGTGCAACTCCCTGGCAGGTATTTCTGTTGTTTCTAAGTTGGTTCTCACTGGACAGCCTAAGCTATGCAGACCTTGGCTAAACTGTGACTACTCTTGGGCTAGCCTAAATGCAAAGTTCAGCACACCTGAGAAAGGGTGCATGCTCTACAATCCAGGGCAGAAAAATCCAGGTTTCTAACTCATTTTTTAGCTTGTTAAGGGTACTTGGTAATGGTGATAATGTTCGTTTATGTTCCAGTTGGGCATGAGACTGGACATGAGGCACTTGTCAGCCTGCTGGTCCTCCCAGGCATATTAAAAGATAGGAAAGTGAGGTTTGGATAAGCTTGATAGTTACTAGGCTTTGTCCTGTGTAATCCTGTAGGCCACAGAGCTCTCAGGGTTGGAGCTGTGTGCTAGAATTTGATGTTGGATCCCTCCCTTCTGGAGGAGGTAAGAGTTCAGAGGGACATTTAAGGAACAGAAAGTAGCATCTGCTGAGAGATTTTTGTAATACAGTACTAAATAAAAATCTTTTCCATCTTTTGTCTTAAGGAAAGACCACTACTGTCTAATTAAATATATCCTTGCATGGAGCTTATTTCCAACTACAGCTTACCTGACCAAACCACCCCTTGTTACTTATTAAATGCTCCTGTGAACAGCAAAATTCCAAGTCTAATTTCTTGCCTCACACTTGTGCAGCACCTCTGGGAGCTGATTTGTGCTATGACCTTCTCCTAAACAGGGGTGCAAATTTCCTTTCTTTTCCCAGTGTAAAACTGCCTAACACATGACATAACTGCATGCCTAGTTCCTAACCTGTTTCCAGAATTAAACAAAGAAACATGCACTTGTGGTTATAGATTCTTTACTGGTTGGATTGTTTTTGCATGTTAAGGCTGAAGTCTGTGGTAATTCTTACCCTGGTAAAAGCAGCTAAGTGATCTTCTGAAGGTCTTGGCAGCTCAGCAGCTACTTAAACTATCACTTCTGGTGCTTTAGTTTCCTTTTTTGAAATATCTCAGACAAAGTTTGCTATGTGAAGTCAAAAGAGCACTGGACAAAGGAGGAGAAGGTCTGGAAATAACTGGCACCTATATGTGGTTTGAAAATAGGACTGTTACACCCAGGGCTAAGTTTTAAATCTAATGCTCAGCTCTTTCCAACAAATTTGCATAAGTAATCTCTAAAAACCTAAATTCTTACAGCCTCTTTTAACCCCTTCCTTGTGTTGTCCTCATTGATAAATGCAGTTAAGTGAGCAGAGATAAGATTTAGCCAGATAGCACAGAAACTTCCAAAAAAAGCTGGCTGAGAGTGATGTGAAGGGTAACAAAAACCAGCAGAGTTTTAAGCCTCTTTTACTGGGATTTATCTGAGGGAAAAAAACCCTCCAGCATCTTTGTCCATATAAACCACAGAGAAACACCTCCCACTGCTTTCATTCACCCCAAGGAACAAACCAAGAACAGCATAGAAGAAATTTATTAAGATAGCACTATTTATACAAGTTACTCATGCTAGAAAAAAGCATAAATGATACATGTAAACATTTGTTTACAGAATACTTGTTTTCCTTGTAAAGGTGCAAATGATCTTCATATGTAAACACAAGAATACCGACCTTTAGGGGGGAAGGGGCTTTTATAAAAGTTTTGATGTCCCATTTATGACTGTAGTGTATTTTTTACTATATTCAAGCACATTAAAATCTGAGTTACATGAATCAAACTATGAAGTTAAAGAACGTAAGGTGTCAGCACTGCCTTTTTCATCTCAAGAATTTACAGTCCTCTTTTTCAAAATGAAATTTAGTAAAGGTCCACAGTTAGATCAGGTGCAAAAGGTCATTCTTCCATACTCAATAGAAATTACAGTAAAAACAGAACTGTTGAGTCTTGAGTTCTTCCCTGCTCTCCCCCCACTCCTGGGTGACTCCACAGTTATTCACAGTGCCAGAAAACAGCCCTTCCCCTCCAAACTCTTAAATGAGCCTCACACCTTTCCCTGCTCTAACCACACACAGGCAAAGTGCACAAAAACCACTCAAAGAGAGGGCACCATCCATCATGGTCAGGAACTCTACAGACACAGACAAGAGGGCAGCTCAGGTCAGGCTGGTCTGAGGGTTTTTTTTCCAGCAGGAAGGAGCTGGCTGTGGGTCTGCCCTTCCAGCAAGAACACAAGAAGTGGGTGTCAGAATGAACAGATGATACCTGCACCCTGCTTCAGACAAGAACTGATATCAAACAGGCAACAGGAGGAAAAAGTGAGCTAGAGCTAGGTGGATTTAAGTTCTGTCAGTGGTTGCAGGATAAAGTACCATGTGGGTGTAGCCAAACTGTATTCCACACCCAGCTGCATTATTTCTGATATTATTCCTGTGAGTGGTGAGTCCTTTGTAACAGCTGGGAGCTGGGTGCAAGGTGACAGCTACACCCAACCTAAGGGGGGTCATGTGTGCCAGTGGGCAGAGTCCTATCAGGGACTCCCCAAATATCCTATGACTCAGGATTCCATCATTTCATTGGCAAATCCCTTGCTCTGGGGCAGGGATTCAACATTCCTGCCTGGCTTTGAGGGTCCATGATCTGGGGGTTTGGGGACCTGGACACAACAATCACCACTGGACATCCAAAGAAGGACCAGGCCTTTCCACAGGACCAGTGCTTTTGACAATCACTCAAACAGGACTGCAACCACTGTTTGATCAGGACTGCTTTTAAGCCACTCTTTGTGTATTCGTTGCATTTATTGTCATCTTTCTATTGAATTGCAACTCTGACTGGAAATGTCTCACAAGGTATTTCTGTGGGGTTAATTCCTCCCCTGCTGGTTCACCTTCAAACCAGCACAGGCTCACACACAGGAGAGAGGAGAGAAAAGCTGAATTTTTGTACAGTAAAAAGGCATTGCTTGAAATCCTTTTCCTCTCACCTTTTTTGGGCACTTCACTGATTCAGTTGAGCAATGAGAGTTCCAGTTCTGAAAAGATACTCAGGGCACCCATCCTCACAGCTCTCCTGTCCTCTAAGAGACCTCAAATAACACCACAAGGGTTGGAACCACAGTAGCTGGCAGGACACAGCCCTGCCCAAACCACCAGCTGGTCGAAATGCAAGTCACACATATACATATATATATATAAAATACATATATATATGCACACACAGATGTATATAAAAAGCTGGAATCATCGCTGTGAGCGATACAAAGGAAATACATGATACAAATCAAATGAAAAAATAAATATACTCTGTGCACAGAAAAGCTTCTGTGCAAAGGTGGCACCTTGCAGGTCAAGTACTTTTTTTTTTTTTTTGAAGCTCTCTGTAAATAAGGCAAAAGCAATGTTTTCTGTATCACTTTTTTTTCTCTTTCACCCACCAAACAGCTGCCACATCCACTGCTCCCACAGCAGGAGGGAAAGCAGGAATCCCTCCTCCTGGCCAGACTCCCAGTACAGAATGTATAGGCTCTACATCAGCATCCTTTTAGGCTACAAGAACTGTTACAACAGTTTGGTTTATTCCAAAAATGTAGAACTATTTAGAAAAAATACGGACATAAGCAACACTTCTACTTTTGTCCAGCGCTTCCCTGGAGTCTGACAACGTGGTCTCTCGCGGGGCACACTCTCACAGAAGTCAGTTTTTATAATTCCATAGAAAGAGTTCACCGACAAAGAGTTACATTGGAGCTAGACCGTGCATACTAGAGCTGCAAAGAGGTCCAGTGTCAACAAGTCTCTTCAGTTTGTTTTTTTCTAGGAATGAGAAGGCAGGGGACTCCCTCCCTCTGGAAGCTTACCATATATGAGATTCACAGTGTGTCATTTTGATAACCCCCACGCCTCCGCCCAGCCGCCGGTAGTTCATCCCTCCGTACAACCTGCAGAGACAACGTTCCAGAGTCACACCAACCTCTGCCATGGGAAACACTGAACCATCATTAATGTCTGCTTCAAGTGAAGAAGAGGTTGTGGAGCACCCATCTTACACGCTCCATAAGTCAACAGCTGTATTTGCTCATGCCTTTCTCTCTCAGAACAGAAACTGCTGCTCGATTTGACACCAAATTTCTGTTAAATAAATACTTCCTGCTCCCTGTCTGGTAAAAGAACTCTGTAAGCTGTAGCTGACCTTAACCTAGATTTTGGGTAACACAGGACTAGGCTTAGTCCTCACAATTCAACTAATTTAACTTGTATGTCTAAACCCTTACATTCAGCTGAGCCAACCAAGATATAACACATCCCAAGCACCATCTGCTGACTGCAATGGTGTCTGCATTTCACAGGGGTATCAGATCCCTACAGATTGCAGCTGCATGTTCCCCTCTGTGCCCACTGGAGTCTGCTGGCAGGAACAGGAGAAGCAAGTTCTCCACACAGCTTTGTTAAAGCCAAATTGCAGCAGAATCGTTTCTCAGTCAAGCTGCACAAATAAAAAATATCTTCAAGATACAAAAGAAAGGGAAGACCATGGAAGCTGGTCACCTATATTGAGTTCAGTGGAGAAAAAAAACCACAAGCTAGTAATACCTTGAATAATCTCCCACAGGGAGTAGCTGAAACCATTCTACAAAGGAATCTGATGTATGTACCACTCTCTCCTCAACTGGTTTCCTCAGCAGTTCAAAGGTCCTGTGGATCCATGGCTCACCAGAACAGGAGAAATTCCTCCACTGCTGCTCATGACAGCCATTCTTACCAGTGAAGGGTTAAACTACTACTATCACTAGTAAGAATAAGGACATTAATTTCTTTCTATTCCCCACCCTTGCCAGATCACCACAGCAGCAAAAATAGCCACAGGTGCTTGATACTTTATGCTAATTACATTTGGGAACTGAAAACACAAGCAATTGTTTTCAAGTATAGTTATGACTAGAAAGGCTATCTTTCCTCTTTCTTTTCTGCTCAGCATATATTTTGATCAGCAATTTCATATTATTTGTCTCAGCTTGGAGATTCTTCCAGTGGCTGAGTCCTGCTGCTTTAAAGGGGAATAACATCAGGTGCTTGAAGTGTTTTGTCTCCTCCAAAAGGATTCAGAAATCACTGCCTCAAATTGAAAGAAAGAAGTGATCAGGCCAAATTCTACATGGTGGCTGTGAGCTCCTTCTGCTAAGGACAAGCCCAGTTTTATTGGGATGCAGGAGAGACTCAGCCCAAAAGGAACAGAAGTGGCATAGTGAGATTTTTTTCAAAATGTGGTTCTTTCTTGCAAAGCAAGAATCCAGAATGGGAATGTTCTACCCCACACAAGTTCTCTGTTATGGTGTGTACCACATTCCTAATTTTCCTGGGACAGCTCCAGCTGGATTTCACTGTTTGACTGTCACACAAATTCAAGTTACCTCCACGTGTTGGCATCTGGATCAAACACCTCAATGGTCTTCAGGTACGTTGTGCCATCAAAGCCCCCCACTGCCATCAGCTGTCCATTCACCACGGCCAGGCCAACCTGCAAAACAGCCATCAGACAGCAGCTACTTAGCTGGGATGTCCTGAAAAGAAGGGTTAAAATGAAAATATTAATGAAACTATTTAATAACCGTGTCTGGTGAAAGGCAGTCTGCAGTAGAAGGTTGGGGTTTTTTTCTTTAGGGCACAGCACAAAATAAATATCCTAAAAAATGAGACATGGAAAGTTAAATATGTATCTCAGAATAGAGAATCTCTCAAAGAAAAAGCTGGGGGTTCCCCTTATAGCCAGCTACAAGAAGTAGAACCATCTGAGTGATGATAAATACATGACAACCTAAACCTTTTTCACACAAAACTTATGTTCTGGAATGAAATTCTTCCCCAAGAAAGAATATCTATCAGCCCACAACATTTGGTTAAAGTAGCAGAACCACAGGCAAGCCCCTGGTCTCAAACCTTTCAGGTTGTGGCTTGGACCATCTGTAAGCACCTTGGCCTCCAGTCTTTCTATTTAATCTTTGAAATCACTGAAACATCAAAACATGACCACTTCCAGTGGAAAACGTGGAGTATAACAGAAAAAAAGGGAAGGTACACATTGTAAAATGGTCCCTGTTTTGGTTTTGAGGAAGTCAGGTGAGCTGCAGCTACAGCTGCACGTGTTTAGCAGTTTCTGTAGAAAGCAAATACAGAAGCAGCTGATAAAAAGTCACTGTCTAATGAGAAACTGAAGTGGACAGTGCTGGACAGCTCACTGTGCTTGGAGAACAGAATAAATATGTGTTCCCTGCCTCAAAAACCAGTGGCTGCTCAAACTGTGACTCATACTTGCCTCACCAGACACTGAACACTAACACACAGACAGAACTCATCCTCTCCTTACCACATAATCCAATATCTAATGATAAACTCCCTGATCATTTCCATCTCCCCAGCCATGATGGCTGCTGAAAACACTGCATAACCTGTTGTTCACAAGAAATCTCCACCATCAGCAGTGGATGGGAACTTGCTGTCACTCACAGCATTCAGGAGGAGAGGCACAGCCCAAGTGAAAGCCCAGGAGCCCTGCTCCCACACATGCCTCAAGGCAATGAGAGTCTGCTGGGAATATGTATCTGAACATGTGCTAACCCAGTTTCCCAGCTTTTGCCTCTCAGCAAGTGGGTGTTTTCACCTCCTAATTCATCCAGAGAGATCCAGGTACTAATTTGATAGAGTTCTTCCATGGTACTTCATACCAAGTAGAGATATGTCACCTAAAAGCTCCTCTGCTTTAGGCCTAGTTGACTGCATACAAGCCCCAAAAATATTTAAAAACACCCTCAAATGTCTCATTTCCCCATCCTAAACAGCTGTCTGTGGTGTGACTTGGCTATCTCCACCCTCTAGTCTTGCTAGAGAGTTTTTTGCAAACTTTTTCCCTGACAGAGAAGAGGCGAAGATGCAGAGGAGGAAGCAGGAGAGCCTTGTGAGAAGACTGACACTTCACTGTGTGCTCTCCCCACAACAAGAGTGACAATGACACCCTGCCCTGTGCCCTCTGTCCCTACATGGTGACACGTGGCAGGGATGAGCCCACCAAGGCCCACCTGATGCCTGGAGGGGCTACCTAGAACAGAGGGTAGGCAGTGTTAAAGGAGTAAAGCAGGGATTTATTAAAGGCCTTCACAGGATACACCTTGGGCAGTACAAGGCTACATCCAAGATGGATGACCAGTCACAATTTTTCCCACTTTTATAAGTTTTGATCCATTTCCATATTAGGGTTATTTGTCCAATTCCAGCTCCAGGTGATGCAGTCCCATCCTCCCAGTTTGCTCTCCTCAATTTGCTTTTGTTTGTGTCTTTTGGGCCTGAAGCTGCAATGGTGTCCTTGGTTCTGGGGCTGGAAAAGGACTGTTTTGTGTGACTGAGCTGTGAGGAGAACCTGCCAACACTTTACATGAAGTTCAGAGTTATAAACTAATGCAGTACAGAATCTGGAAAATGCGAGAATCAGAAAAACAGAAACTTCCATAGACACTGAAGGATCTGATCTGCAGCCTTGGAAGAAGCTTGGATTGATGTAAAAGTACAATACATAGACATTAAGCAGAAAAATAATGAACTTATGTTTCTATAGTTGTAAGAATATGCTTTAAATAAGCAAGAAACTGTATTGATAAAATAGTGAAGGGTTTGTAATGTAAGGGTGTGGTTGTATAGAATAAACTAAGAGTTTAGAAGTTATGAGAGTGTGCAAGTGAGACAGAAGCTCTTGGATAAAAGTATCCACAGTGCAGCAGAATTAAATAAAGGTGATAGGTCAGAAAAGCAAAATAAATTCTGTGGCAACTGTCTATTGGGTTAGAAAGTTCTATATTGCCTTGTAACAAAGAACTTGTGACTATTCTTGAGCTATGGCCGAATGCTTCCTCCTCTAAAACCTCATGGCCTCTGAGACTGATGTTTATTTGAACAATAAATCATTCTTAGCTTGAAAATAGCCCCGTCCCTTCATTTCTAACGACGACAATGACAGGAAAATATGAAATGTAAAACCTGAGGCATCAGACTCACCCCACTGCGCCGGGACGTCATGGCCACCACGGGGGACCACTGGTTGGTGCGTGGGTTGTACCTCTCAGCACTGCTGAGCTCTGTGGTGTCATCCCTGCCTCCCACAGCATAGATCATGTCCTGGTACACAGCACAGCCCAGGTGCTTCCTCCTGGTGCCCATGGGGGCTATCGTGTGCCAGCGGTTCTCCTGCGGGTTGTAGCGTTCCACTGCCGAGGGAGGGAAGGCGTGCGGTCAGCAGGGTTGGCAGGCAGTGGGGAGAGCACTTTTGGACCTGATTTCCACACACCAAAAATGCCATAAACCCGTTTGTTCTCTCTTTTCCTCCACAGCCATGAACCCATTTATTCTCTCTTTTTCTCCAAAGCCATGAACCCCTTTGTTTTCTCTTTTCTTCCAAAGCCATGAACCCATTTGTTCTCTCTTTTCCAAAGCCATGAACCCCTTTGTTTTCTCTTTTCTTCCAAAGCCATGAACCCATTTGTTCCCTCTTTTCTTCCAAAGCCATGAACCCATTTATTCTCTCTTTTCCTCCAAAGCCATGAACCC
>WBNP01001176.1:131047-146572 GCA_013401095.1 Passerina amoena
CAGCAGCAGGTAGTTCTTAGCTTCATCCACCAGATCCCTGTGCAAGACAGGAAAATATTAACCCCCAGAGCTCAGTCTGGGGAGAAGGGGCCAATCAGAACTGATGGGAAGAGCAGCCAGCACCAGTCATGCACCTCAGGTATTGCCAGGTCACAGGAGAAGAGCGTGAGCAGCTCCGGTTAAACACGCGCTGTCACCTCAATGCTCATCGGCTGTTTACAAGTCACTGACACAGTGACAGCAGCAAACCAGCACCAGTGCTTGGCCAGAGTTCATAATAGATACAGTTTGCTATAAAAAGACTGCTAAAAAAATATATATGACAAGAGATTTGTCAGGCTTACTGTGCAGAAAAAAAAACCCCAGCCTGCCTCAAGCTAAAACTGAACAGTCAGTGGTTTTGCCTCGGAAGAGAACAGGAGTTGGAAAGCACACAAATAATTCACACATGACCAATAGATGGAGATAGTACCCTTCTGATGAATATTTTCTCCATCAGCTCTGGCCAGCTCACACTGTCCATCCATTCATGACTTGCCACCTGGACTAATCCTAATATTCCAAACCCTTGAATAAAACAAAAAAGAACAAAAAAGTCCTCCTTCCCTCTACACATTTGGAATTCCCCCAGTATGAATGCTTATTCAGGAAGAGAATAATTTAGCCTATGCCCTGAACTTCTTTACAATATGCACAAGATAGATCATGTGCTTTGTGGAAGATACAGAACTCTGCAGAACCAGAAAGGTGAGGCTCATACCATAAAAAGAGGAAATGAAAACTTCCCTGCATTATCCTTCTGGGAAGGAGCAGACTCTAATCCCAGAGTGCAATTCTGCTATCAAAGTGCAGACATTCTACATAGAAAAACTATTTTAGAACCCACAGAGATCATCATGAAAGCCATGCAAGAGCTAAGCTGCAATAAGAGGCCATGACTAGAGGGGGTGAAAAAAAAAAAGGCAAAATGAAAACCAATACACTGAAAGGTCTTTTATCAAGAGTCAAACTGCACAATCAAAGTTTGCCATTTCACTTAAAACTTGAAAGAACAAAACCACTTCTAGGGTGCACTAGTGACTATTATGCAAATAGAAAACAATTTTTCCTGCTTCTCCTATCCTGCCACTTGCCAAAGACAAAATTGTGAGGCATCACCCATTTACCAGTGACAAATGAGCACAGTTTCAGAGGACAACATAATCCAATCCTGTAAATGGCTGAGGAGATTTACCTGCATTCCTCATCACTCTTAATGAGTGGATCAGAGCCCACTGTACCCACAAGAAACTTGGGACTCAGCAGGGGCAGGCGGACGTGCTGCAGGACCTGAAACACAAACCAGAACACCTATGGTGAAACCACAGATAACCACAGAGATGCAAAAAGCCAAATGGAAAACAACAGAATTTTAGTTGAATGCAGCTTGTCTCACAGCACATTTGCCTTTTCAATATCCCAGTTTAGATACCCAGCAGAAAATCCAATTTCAGAAAGGGACAAACCACTGAATCTATCAAAAGCTGGAAACCTTCAGAAAATATCAAGACATCTGCCTGAACACTAGTTAAGATAGTGGTTTTATCAAGTATTTAGCTCTCTTAAACCTGAGTGGTATTGCAGAGTAAATGAACAATGAGAAACAACACATCTTTCAGAAGGGTTTAGAATTTGAAGGCCCAAGCACATACAGACAGAGGCAAACAGTTATAAAAGCATTAAAAGCTGCCTTGAGAAGAGCAGCTTTTTCCAGTTTGGTTTGTTTACTTAAAACCATTTTCAAAAGCTTTCCAGTAAATAAAGTTGCATTTAACATCTCTTTCCAAAGCAGAAACAGTGAGGCAGGCAGATGCTCACCTCTTTTGATCATCCAGCCCCAGACTTCAGAGGCTTTGGGCTGACAGCTTTGTCAGAATGGGTTCTGCTCTGTGAAATGCCTTGGCTTAGATGAAGCATCACATTCCAACAAAACCATTCTGACAAGCTCCACTGTAACATCGTGAGGGCTGAGGCACAAATCAAGCAGCAGAGCTTAAAGAAGCACTGCAAAGTGAGACAAGCCTCTTCCTTTCCACTGTGGTGTTGATACGACTCTCCAAGCACTGCAGGCAGGTTTGTCTGGACAGACTGCTGGAGTGAGCCTGTTTGGCAAGTCCTAGCTGGGAACAATCCAACAAATCCCCTAATGGAAGCTCTGGCCAGCCTAGATGAAGGGACAGTGCAAGCCACCTAACACGGGTGGGAGTCAGAGAGAATTTTGGTGGCTTTACAACATTCAGAAGCGCTCTGGCACCACCCTCATTGCTCTCCCCCTGGATAGAGCAGCAGCCTGGAATGTTTCTGTGCCCAAGATTACCTGTGGCAGCTGGGGTCTCCTCTCCTGGATGCTGTACTTCACCCAGGCCATCACGGCGTTGAACACCTGCTCCTCGCTGCGCACGTTCAACTCGTCGCTGGATATGATGTCTATGAGCTGGTTGGCAGGAAGCAGCATGAACTCCTCACTCTCCATCACCTGGGAAAGGCAGAGGAAAAAGGAAGGGAGTAAGAACAAAGCATCAGAGCCATTCACCACTCCAGCACTTCATGGACTGACCCAGTAAAAAGCCAAATCCCCATCAGTTCCAAGACCAATAGATGTGAAGTGTTTGCTGCACAGGGCAGAATGCAGCCCCCAGCAACACAACAAGACACTTATAGATTGGCATGCCTTTTACACCCTTTAACACTTTTAAAGGGTTAAACCACACTGATCAGGTTTCAAAATTCAGGAAAAACAAAGCCCTTCTTTAAAATCAGCCTTCTCGTTTTCTGTGTCTAATAGATAAAGCAGAAATGAAACCACAATAAATACGTGACTAAAAAGCAGCACTGGAGCACAGAGATCCACAAGGAAAGCAAAACAGCACAAAAATAAGAGACTCAAACAAGTTACCAGAGGCATTGCAGAGAACACAGAAAGCCTGATTTGTGGCAGAACAGAAAATATTTCAGGAGACTCATCTGATCCTGCCTCTTTCATTTGCTCTAAATATACACATGGAGGGTGCAGTAGTCGAGATGCACTAAAGAGGGAATCAGAGCCCCTAAGGACTGATCTCCTGTGAAAGTCAAGCCACTGACAAACACATTAATTCCTTCAGCATCCAAGATAGCAACCAAGTTTCTCAGGAGGCCTTGGCTGCTGCTGGGGGACTGCTCACACAGCATGAGTCACTCAGACTGCCCTGGGAGCTCACACACACCACAGCTCCTGCACAGACACCAGAGAGATGGGGAAAGGTACAAGAATCCAAATTAAAACTGCAGAAATGGCCTGACTGATAACTGCCAGCTCACCTTCCCTGCAAGCAATCCCAGTCTGCAGCCTGCAATTTCCAAAAGGTTCAGGGACAGAAAATAACTGAACGCTGGCTTGCCCTTATCATCTGTGACCACATTAGAATTCCGTGACTTATTTCACAATTTGCTGCATAAATTAAAGAAAAACGCTCTTTGACACGATCACCTCAACAGCAGTCAGCTGTGCAGTCCTTTTAATTACCTGAAGAAGTTATTTAAGGGCACTGAACAAATATGCAGTTACTGACAACAGAAAATATTGTTAAAAAAGAACAAAGAGGACAATGAGATCAGTTACCAGACTTGGTTCTTGGGCACCCTGAGCTTTTGGGGACAGTAAAGGCCACAGCAAGGTTGGCCCACAAACTCCTTCAGCCTTTAAGCAGGAACTGGGTTGGTCATTAAAGATCTTTATCAGCTTTTTTTCCATAGTCTCCCTTCCTCCTACAAAGCTCATGTGTAAACTTCACTCTGATGGTTTTTAAATGCAGCTTCTGCAGAGTCTGGAAACAGCAGCTGTGGAAATTCCTGAGTTAAAGATGCTCATCCAGTCTCTCCCTTTGACCCTCAGGACATCCAGTTGCATTGATGGCCTCACAAAATTCAAAGCACTTCTTTAAACCAAATTATTACTACTGTGCAACTTGTTAGTTTACACAGTAAAACAAATCATTATTTAAAATGCTTTGGCTTTTTTTTTTGGATTAATTATGAGGACACTCATAATTACCTGACTAATATTAATGATCTATTTGACTGACTTGCTTAGTGGACAAGAATTGGCTGGATTTCATTTCCTCTGCAGCATTCCTAAACATCAGTGCTTTTATAAACAGAGAGAATTCATGTCAGACTATACAATATAGAGTCCAATTTTTGTCTGTTGATAAAAGTGCAACTTGTCCACCCATAAATATAATTTTTCCCTACACACAAATGTCAAGAGACAAAAAAAAAATAAAATACAAAGGCTGTTCTTGTACAGTGGAGTTGTTAATAGAACCATTTCACATTATATGCACAAAATCCACTAGGGGTTATAGGCAACAAATTAAATTGGGATGGATGGAAAAAACTGAAAAAACATTTTACCAAGAAGTTAATGATGTAATGCAGCAATACACATAAAAATTTAATAGAAGCAGAGGTTAGCACAGCAGAGGACATGAAGCAACTCAAACTGCATTCAAAGTAACTGCATGGGTTGGCCTGGTGCCTGCTGCTTAATATTTCACCTTGGCACCCAGGAAATTCCCAGCTCACGTTCCTTTCTGCCAGCCTGGAGGAACAATGACCACACAGCCTCTGCACAGGAAGGCAAATTTTTTATCAGCTTTTATTTCTTTTTTATCAGTTTCCAACCTCCACAGGGGATGATGGTTAAAGAGACAAGTGCCTGGCTTCCCCCAGGGATCACCAAGCCACTCCCCAGATGGAAAATACTGCCAGAATGGAATGCAATCCCAAGGAGCAGCACCACTGACACCGTCTGCAGAGAAACAGTGGAAGCAAAAGAAGTGATTATTAAGGATGAAGAGCTGCAGAACTCCTGGGGCACTGAACTGGACACCAAAACCTGCCCAGGCCAAAGAAATAATACTCTAATCTAAGCCTCAGTTGTCCAGAGGCTGTGTTTAAGTCAAGCCAATTATAATTTGCATCATCTTCGAGGAAGAGTGCTCTCTTCTCTTTTTCCTCCTTGTGCTTTAACAGGGATAAGGAAGACAGAAAGTTGTCTTCAAGGGACTGCAAAAGAAAAGAAGCCCATAGCAAGCAGCTCTTAACAGCCAGCTGCATGTATTAGTGCTAAAACATTTTAAAACAAAACTATCAAGCTGTTAAAATGTTATTCAGAGGCTTGTAAGCATGCCCTACTCATGCAATAACAAGATCTAATAACCAATAAAACAACCAAGCACTGAAAATAAACAACCATCTGGACAGCACTTTGCTCCCCCACATCCCCAAAAAAAAAAAAACCCAAACCAACAAATCCAGAAGAAAAGAAGTGCAGAGCAAGCATAGAGGATATGAAGTGGCCAGCTAAAATGTAGGGCTTTGGGAAACCACCAAGTTCTACAAAAAACCCCTCATCTTAAAAGCAAATTCTATTTGGTTAGAAAAGATGTATTTAATTGCAGCTTTTATAGTAAACTGATGTTTTGGATACCAAGAATTGTGCTCTGTTGCGTTGCTCCTGCTCAGATTTTTCTGAAATACTACCTGATTGAAATTAATACAATTCCAACCTGCTTCTCACATGTCAGAAGGGGAAAAAAAAAAGAGACAAGCTGCCATCACTCACAGCACTTCCACACTGCTGCTTCTCTGGGGAAACTAAATTAGCACCAGGAGTTCCTGGAGTTCCTCCCTTTGGAAAGGATCTCCCTGTGAAGCTGGTGGGAAGAGATTTTTCTGCAGCAGTTCAGTAAAGACCCACTTTTCTCTGCTTATTGCTCACACAATCCTTAATTATTATGTTGATCCTTCTCTGAACCAGCTGCTGGCATTTTTTTTTCACCAAAAAATCATCTAGGCAGAATTAACAAAGGATGAGAAACTTGAGTTTATAAAGGTCAGCTACAATATTACACATCTCAATTACTTTCAGACAGCTTCTGCTGAATAATAGATGCAAAACTCTAGTTCTGCTACAACCAGGGATTTGAAGACTCCCCTGAGGCAGCCTCATGCTCCCCCAAACACCCACTTTTCCAATCCCAGAGCTCAACATCAAATTCCTTGGGTTCTATTGATGGGTTGTCCTTACTTTTAACACCTTCCCCCTCTCCAACCATGTAGAATCCAGAATATTTCTGAAAGAGGAGTGGAATATCAAACCATTGTGCAGGCAGGACAGATTCAATGCCAAATCCAACTGCACCCACAACTCTGACTCCCACATGGCACTCACCACACACCTTTCAGGGAAGAAATGCTGTGCATCATATACAATCCACTGGTACAACACAGTCCTACCACCTTTTTCCTCTTTCCTCCCCACTTAACATCTGGCACATCTGGCACCCATCATTACGGGTCCCATCATTGGTACCCATCACTATCAGGGCACAGAGGGGGTGAAAAGGCAGGATTTGGAAAAAAAAGGACAAAATGAGAGGCGCTGAAAGCTCTCACAGGCCACGCTGATGCATTTTACAGCCCAATTCCAGCACGCCAGCTCCTTACCTCCTGGAAGTTGTGCTGTGTGAATTTGTCAGCGATCCTCAGCAGCTCGCGGCACGAGTGAGTGTCAGCAAAAGCCCGGATGCCCAGGCAATTGGAAGGGTCCAACTGTCTCTTGAGGAACTCACAGCAAGCCTCCTGGATCTCAGCCAGCTGGAGAAGACAAGCAGCTGGCAGCAAGGTCTGGACATTCCCCTCTTCCACGGTGATCTGCGAGGTGTAGGCGAAGTCGATGAGCAGCTCCATGGCGCGCTCGTCGATGTCCCTGATCACCACCTCGGTCTGCCGCGACTCCGCCAGCTCCCCGGTGAACATGGCTCGGAAGTAGGGGCTGCAGGCCGACAGGATCACCCTGTGGGCGTAGATCTTCTTGGCCCCCACTACCAGCACCACATCACAGAGCTCCCTGTGCTTCCTGAGCAGGTTGATGACCTCCAGGGTCTGCCGGGGGTGCTTGTCGGAGATGTAGGGCATGCGCGCGGGCTGCGGCACCCCCTCGGGCAGCTTGTTGGGGTCTCCGAGGGTGCAGCGGCTGGTCACGTCCATTCCGGTCTCTCCTGGGCGAGTGCTGGCACACCTGCAGCGCAGGAGATACAGATACAGCACCATGGTCAGGGATCCCAGAGCCAGCTGGGATCTGAAGCTCCACAGCCCGCACCCAGCACAAGCCTGAGGGACGCGGACGCAAGCCGTGCCCGTAAGTCCACGGCGGGACACGAAAACAAGCACGTGACCACATGAAAGAGGAATCCATCTCCAAGCAAAGCTTGCTTAGAAGTAAACAAATGCCAACTTGCAGCAGGCTTCTATTTATTGCTATTTTTATAGGCTTTCGATGACACACGGCTGTAATATCCAGCTACACGTACATATTTATGAGCTGAACCTCGCCGTGGCCTCGTGTGGTAAAGGCACATTATCCCCATTTCACAGAGTGACTCAAAGCACAGATTAGCTGGCTTGCCCACTGTCAAATGCTGGAGTTTTCTTTGACAGAGGTGGAGATGGATTTCCAGCTCTGTGATTTAACCAAACTTCTCTGTTCTACCTACGTTTTTAATGGGGTCACTCATCACTGTAATGTCTGAACACACTCAACTGTCACACAGACTTCACAAGCTCAAGATGGCCTGCAGAGTACCATGAGCATCTCTCAGGTTCACAGAATATCCATTTTAATCATCACCTCTTCAATTATCTGTGAGCTATGGAGTCTCCTGACTCAACCCACCCTCCCTGACACGTGTCAAAAGAAGGTTAATCTTCCCCAAGAATGGCAGAAGGCAGGTAAAACCAAATCAAACAAAACAGGAAAAAGATAAAACAAGTATCCACCACTATCAACCTACCAAGAAAGGAAGAACAGGAAATCAAGATGGTAACTTCAGGAATGAAAAATCACTTAAGAATACATAAACTAAGTTACTAACACAGAGAAGAAACACAGTCTCTTCCCAGTTTCAGAGGCAATTAGGAAAAACCAGGAAACTGCTGCCTCTTCCCACATCAAAGGAAAACCATCACTTCAAGCAAAATATCACAATATTGATGGTTTATCACCACTGAAGAGGTACTGAAAGGCCCAAAACATGCTGGCCACTACCAGTTTATCCCTGATCCACTGGCATTTGTGAGCTGTCACTACCCCACCGTTCAAATTAAGAGTTAAAAAGAAATCAAGCTTGGCTTTGCCATGGCTCAATGTAATTTGCAACAGGCTTGAAGGAAAGAATTTTAAAAAAGACCTCACATCTTTTCCCCTCATTATTATGTCAAATGCACTTTCTAAGCACTGGGAAACCAGTTTCTGCAGCAGTTCAAATTATTTACTTGCATCTTAGCCTGTCTTCCCATTCCTTCCACACCCTCTCCTTGATCATCATATTCAGATGTTTTAGACCATTACCTCCTCCTCCTATCTTGGTTACACAGATCCAGCTGGGGCTCCCCTCTGGGTTTTGCTGCTTGCTCCTGCTCAGCCTCTGCACCTTAAATGCCTTGGATTTTTATCCCTGCTCCATCTTTTTTACATCCATCACCGTTCTGCTTCCCTGACACCTCTGACAAATCCTTCTGCTTTTACACTGCCTCTCACTCTCCTCCACCCACTCCTGTCCCTCACAACCCAAATTCACCTTTGGGGGGTTTGACAACCATTCTCGAAGCTCTGCCAAGTTCCTCACAAACAATGCATAAACTAAACTGCCCTTGCAGCAACACACACCAACCACAATTAATGGTACCCCTGCAAAACCTCCAAGAAACCTGGGCTGAAGATTAATTTACCTAATTGGTTTATTTTCACAGTCCTTAGCAGCCAAGGCCAGAGGTAAGTAATTTAATCCCTCTACCAAAAGATGGAGAAAGGTGGTGACAAACATTCCCCTGTAGAGTTTGGCTCTTGCTAAGCAAGCTGAGTTGATTTTATTGTGCATTAAGTGTTTTGAACTATGTCAAACCAACCCTTGGAAGGAAAAAAAGAACACAGTAAGAGCTCTTTTAAGACACATGCTACTACAGTTCTGGACAGTTTGTCTTGACCAGGCTGCCAGTCAAAGAACAGAAGAAGCATTTTTCAAATAAAAACCCACTTCATGTAACTACAGCTCAGAAGAGATGGTGCACACCCAGGACAGGGCATCCTTTTGAAAAGCACAGAACCCCTCTGTCCCACCTGTAGGTTTTCCTCATCTCCCACTAAAAACAGCCCTAAAGCAGATCTCAGAGTGGCACAGGTTCTAAGCACAGACAGATGAGATTAAGGCCATGCTGCCTGAAGAAATACACAATATTCCTGCCAATCCCACAGCCCAAGACTCCCTGCCCACACAGGGCAATGGGATGTACCATCTTGTGCCACAGGATTACTTACAGATTTAGGCACTAGCCCTTGTCTTTCCCAGCCAGGACAGAACAGGATTTTTCTGCCCAAATGAGGCCCTGCTGAACACATCTTTAACTCACTGAAAAGGTGTCTGGTTAACAAGAACTGCAGTCATTCCTGCATTGTTCCCACCAGCATTTATCTGAGAGCCTGCACTGTAGCCAGCCTCCTTACTCCTGGGGAGAAAGTGCTGGTTAATGATTAAAGAAGACTGAATGGATGGAAAAAAGAGTAACAACCAACCACTCCTGATTCACCCACAACTTATCTCTGGGTGGTACAGAAGCCAGTGATCAATTAGCTTAAGAATTTCCAAGCTGGATCAACCCAGATGCTTGATGTGAAGCTCGGTGGGTTGCTGCTACACACAGGCACACAAGTGAGAATTTAAAGGACACCTCTGCTGGCTTGTCTCCCCACAAAGATTGTAATTCCACTGCATTCTGCGTGCATTATGCATAAATATGCACAGAGAATGAAATGATGAGTCAGTAGCTTAGAGGTGTGAAAGACAGAAGGCAGCATTTGATTCTCACATGGCAGGGGAGCTGCCTCCCCCCCACACAGAACTCAGAGCTGCTCCTCAATAGCCAGGGTGATTAAGGAGGGCTGAGGATCCAGAGGAAATGTGTGTGTGTGTGCCCGGATAAAACATTCACACCCAGCTATGCAGATAGGCTGGGATTAGCTTCCATCAAAATGCAGGGCTGGGGAAATCAGCAAATACAATGGGATTAAGAAAGGGCTGACAAAGGATCAGTTTTTGTAGCACACTGCTGAGAAGTACAAATGGGAACGCAGGCAGTCTGCAACACTAAGTCAGCTAAATAAACAGGCTGCTCTGCCTCCATTTTCTTCCACTAATGCCCAAAATTTCATTCATTAACAGGGGCATGTATGAGACATCCATCCTTACAGCAGCTCCTCCTAAAGTTCAAAAAATACCTAATAACACACATCTAGGGAAAATTCCCTCCCATGCTGTCATAAGGGCACCTTAACTTTCAAACCTGCATTTTTTTAAGACAATGTGTGTTTTAGCACAAGATTACAAAGAGGCTTTAACACAGTTAAGCAGAAAACAACAGGCTGACCTAAAGCTTATGAAACACACATTTCAGGCTAAAAACATCAACTGAAAGCCAAAAATCATACATTGCTGGAGTGGATTTCAGTGGCAAGAAATTTTAGTAGCAAGTAAAAATACCAAACCAAACTGGTAGTGATTTCTGTCAATGCCTTGATTTGAAATTAAGAAATATTTCCTATACTCATTACAGAGCTGCAAGAACAAGAGCCATGGACTTGGCCCAGCCTTTGGCAACAAAAGTCACCACCACAAAATGCCAACCAAGTAAATGGAAATGCTTTATTGTGGCATCAGTACTCTAGGCATCAAGTTAGCTAGAAGTCTGATTATCAGGAAAAATACCACTGATTCATTTTCTTGCCTAGCTAGCAAGGTTCCAGTAAGTTTTCTCAACAAACTTATGCAAACAAGCAGACAAACCTGACTGAAATACTATTTTACGTTACACAAAAGGAAACCAGCAAGGACCTGGTTTATTTGCCTCTATTTATATTGCTTGGTTTGAATTTTACTGACCAAGAACAGAAAATTCAGTTTCACCCTGACTGAGGGAAACATCCCAGTCAGGGTGAAACTGAGGATGCCCAGACTCTGGAAGAGGAGATCATTACTGGAGCCTTCCAAAACCTTCCTGAGCCTTTTGTAGTTTGTTTTGGGCAAGAGCTATGTCCATGTAGCTGGATAACTCCTCAGAGCACAACCAGGATCTGAAGCCTCTCCTTCCTCCTGCTGGGTCTGGCTGCTCTAGCCTGCTCTGATCCAGCACTGCTTTAAGTTGGGAAAAAGCTGCCAGGAAAAAGCTGAGTGAGGCAGAGCTGGGAGAGCTTCCCCAGTTTATATGGAAGCTGCTCAAGCCCTCGTGCCTGAGCTATGTTAAAGATGTGTCTGCACCTGACTGTGCACTCACCCATCCTGAGCTGATTTCTCTGCCTCCTTCCTCACCCCTACTTGCCCAAGGAGTCCAGGACTCCTGTCTGGCCCTGGCCATCAGATCTGCTCTGCCCTCCTCATCTGGGTGCTGTGGGACCATGCCCTTCACTCAGAGGTCCCTGCTGCCTTGTTTTTCCCTTCAGCAAAGCCACATTCTCTTGCTGAGAGTGAGCAAGAACAGCCTGCCCCAACCACCCCTCATTCCTAATGCAGGGTAAATCCTGTTTGCAGCAGCAATTCTGTGTTCCCTGCTATAATCTTGACAGGAATAGCTGGAATTCCTTGTCTGTTCAAGCTGTTCCTCCTCCCCTCTGAATGCTGTACACATTTGATACCATCTCACTGTGTTTATTAACCCATTACTGGCCAAGTCCCATTCCCCTCTTCGACCGGTCATGGGGTCTCTCACATTTACAAGTTTTGGTCTATTAGCATATTGGAGTTAATGGTTTAATTCCAGCTTTAGTCCATGAGGTCCCATTTTTCTTGTTTTTCTCTCTTCAGCCCACGGTGTTTGTGCTCTTGGGGCTGAGATTTGGATCATTTGTCCTTGGTGCCCAGCTGGAGCAGGAATTGTTTTGTCTCCCTACTCTGTACAGAGAGCTCATAGGAAGCCCAGACTCACACACTAAAGCAGCCCAGAATCTGAAAAACACAAAAGCTCAAACCTGAGGCACCACCTGGGCAGGCAGAGCTGTGGATCATTATTTCTCCTTTCTGCCCCACCTCACGTGGGGGTGTTAAATTGGCTTCAGATCCCTGAGTAAAAGGATCAAAGAAAGTGCTCTGCCATCTGCATAGCTGGAGTTCATAGAAAGATCTGTGCCTAAAATCCAATCAGGAACCTTTTATCATTTTCTGCTAAGACAGGCAATAGGAGGAAAACAAACAGAAATTTTAAGCCACACTGAAGCCCCTAGAGCAGGCGAGTGTATTCCAGAACTGGAGTCCACAGCTCACAGCAGAAATGTGCTTGTCAGGCCAGGCTGCAGCAATAATAAAAATCCTCCACTTCTTCAGCTCTGTGCTGCTGCCCACCACAAAAACTAAAACTGAGTGGCAGCCAGAACTTCCACAATAGCAAGTCCAAGGCCACAAACCCACAAACAGACACACAAACTCCAGCACGTGAATTCTCTGCCTCAGTGTGACACAGAAAACAGCAGGCACAGAAACAACTTTAGAATCTCAATTTCCCCATCAGGAACACAAAAAGTAGGGAGAAAACAAGAACACAAGCCAAGCTAGTTATCAATTTTATGTCATTCTGCAAAAACATCTTGATAAATGGAGCACAACATCAAAACCTAAAAAAATGGTTAAGATTTAAACAGTCTCTACAGAAGAGGGCTACAAAAAAAGAGAGCTCATCTGCTATTTAATCCATCTTGGAGGAAAAGGAATTCACTGCAAAAGTCACATACAGCCCCTCACCGACCAAACCACATTTCTTATCTTGGCAAAAATGCAGCACAATACCCAGGCTCAGCCTCTGTCATGTCCCAGGTTTACTCACTGCTGAACTGCAGCAGCGGCACAGCAAATTAAATTCATTAAAACTCATTTAATTAAAACGGCATTGTGCCATTCTTCAAGGGTTTAAGTGGCCACTCACTTCTTGCCTCCTTACACAGAACCCAGGCTAATGGTTTCTGTGGCTAAAAATGCTCTATAGATTCATCTATGGTTAAAAGCCCTGCCTTCCCTCACATGAATGTTTATAGACTTACCCACAATAAAGTTTTCCTTCTTTCAACATCCCAAAGAGCACAAACAGACCAAGCAAGATGCCTGAGTTCTCTCCAATCCATTTAGAGGTGAAGAACTTCAGGCAACTCTGCTTCCACACAGCCTGTATCACGTACAGAAATGTATCTGCTGCTAAATTTTGCTGTGGGTTTGCCATCAAGCAAGGAAAATCAACAAGAACCATGTTTGCAAACCTGTCATCATGCTGAACTACTGTGACAACTTTTCCCTCTATGAGAGAGAAAGTTTTTGACACAACCACAGCAAGAACTCCCCTGAATTAAACTTCAGCTGCATCTCCAGCTCATTAGAACTGAGGCAGCTGGCATCCATAATTAGAAAAGGAAATCTCCTTTTCACCCAAGACCTCACAAAACTCCCTTCCTTAAGGGAAAAATAATGCCCCTTGGAAATCAAGTTTGAATTTATTCCTAGGTAGTCTATTTCCCACAGCTTTGATACCTAAGTAATTAAATACTGAATTTTAAACATGGTAGTAAATGGGGACAGAGAACTACAGTAACTTGTCTTCCATACTCTTCCTTAAAGACATCTGGCCTTGTAAATATTGAAAACGAAATACATTTAAGAAAGGACTAAAGAGGAATTATTTATTTCCCAATTCCCCATATCCAGGCTTTTTAAAAAAAAAATCCAAAATCACACAACATTTTACAGTCCAGGCACACAGAAAACCAAGTCACATGATTTACCCTGTTTGGGGAAGAGAGGAACAATTGTTTTTGTGTCTTACCTGCGCATTGGCTTTCCGTCCATGCACCGTGAAGAGAAACCTTCACCCTATACTTCAAGACCTGATCCAACAGGGAAACAAAAAAAGAGAAAAAAAGGTGATTTCCTATGGGTTACTTTTAATTTTTGAGGGAATGCTTTGCTAGGCTCTGTCTCTACAAATGAGCTGATATCTTTTTGGTATTCTGATAGAACGGCATTAAGTTTTACATCATCGAGACTGATAGTAGAATAAAATCTTTTAAAACACCTCTCAGTTACCCTGGCTCTGTAAAAACTAAAAAACCCAACAATTTCCAAGTGAAAATAACCTTCTTTCCCCTCTTCAGTCTCCCTCTAAGAGAACAGAGTTGCCCACAACCACGTCCCAATGTGCCTTTGAGCTCTTGTCCAGTTATAAATTCACATCCCAGATTAACAACACCCGGACTGCAGAGAATAAACCAGAAGAAAACATCACCAGCATTAAAAACACTTCCACCACAGCTGCACAAAGATTCCTTACCAAACAGAACACACACATTATAAAGTCAGCAAACTGCCTGCCTCCCTGAATCCTTAAAACTGTTCTACCAAAGGGAAAAATATCTGAAGTGACAGGGTGCTCACTGTCACTCCTTGCTCGGAGCCAGGAGGTATCTCTCCCTCACACATTTAGCAGAGATTTAAGGCAGGCTGGCACCTAATAAACAGCACAGCGCTGCTCACCAGCTACACTGCAGAGCCAGAATTTGATAGGAGATAAAACTTGTGTCTGGAAATTGAAGATAACTGTGCCCCAGAGGTAAGAGGGATGCTAATAATGCTACTACATCTGCAAAGATGAATGATGCTGCCTGACGCTCACTACACTTCCACTCCAAATATTCATTTTCTGAGAGTAATAACAGTTACAAACTGCACAGGCCTTTCATACTCAACCACTAACTTCTAATTCTAATGTAAATTAACCCTTTTTACAAGGGCATCACTTGTCCCAATTTAATTTTTGACAGCTATTCACTTGGGAATACATTTAATTCAATTATTATTCAAAGCAATAAGCCTAACTTTTTTGTAAAACTCTATTAAAATAACAGAAAGGTGTTCTGCTTCCACACTGATAGTCACAGGCTTCTACCCCTCCAGAAACGAGCGAGAAACGGGAAATCACTGAACTATGGGAAAAGCAATGACAGAATGAGAATGAATTATACCTTAGAATAAACACAAGTAGTATTCACAAGAGGAAAAAAATAACTAAATTTAGGAAAAGATCATTTTTGGAAGACTGTGACTGTCAGATTGGAACCCTGCATCCAACAATAAGCAAAATATTTAAATTGAACTACAGAACTGCTATAGCTACGTGAAGAAGAACCCTATTTCACAGGCAGCACTCTCTAGGAGCATTATCCCAGACACACCAGCGGAGCTGCCTAATGAAGAATAAGCTCAGACTTGCTGTCTGCCACACTTGCAAATTACTCAGGTTCGCAGCTCCCTGCAAATAAAGACAGGCAATTCCTCCCGGTTAGGGCACCGCAGAGCGATTCCGAGGCACCGAGCTCGGGGCTGCCGGGGCACCACGGCCGGGCCACCGGGCACACCA
>WBNP01001178.1:0-65599 GCA_013401095.1 Passerina amoena
CAGCTCCGTATGGCGGTTCAGCTGCTGCAGGAAAGCCCTATAGGCTTTCCTGGAAAGCTGGAAGGGATATCCTTGCCTTACACTCCCGAGAACCCAAACTTTAATGTGCTGTCTGTAGAAAAGGCATAATAATTCCCACACCGTAGTTCGCTGATGCCTTTGTCTCTTTCCTTTCTCTGAGGTGTTTGCTCCCCACACACTGAATACATTGGCGTGACAGAGCACCTGCCACACGCAGGACTTGAGACCACGGCTCAAAACACTGTTTGTAAAGCATTTTTATTTATTTTCCTATTCATTTTCCAGAGTGTTTACAAAAGAAACTGACCCTGAAAAAGATGAGAGCTTTTCTATCTAGAGTTGAAATTCTCTTCCAGTCTTCCACTTGATGGGATTATTTTCCCAGGGCCTCCAGCGTTATGTCCACAGTGCAGAAAACACTGTGCAGCTTTTACCTCCAAGGTCACGGGCACCACCACTCACAGCAGAAAATCCTTGCACAGAGCTCTGAGGGTGTGACTGACGCAGCCACGGCTCTAAGAGCCGATGCTTTGCCCTCTGTGGGTTCAAACGCATCCACTCCACACCGAGAAAATGGGATAGTCCATCCCTGTGTGCCAGTGCTGCTTCCCAGAGCTCCCTACCAGTTGATAGAGCTGAATGAGAATGAAACCTAGATTGCCTCAGCACAGGCACTCGTGAGCCAGTTCAGAAAGAGCCAGAATGCTGAGGCTGCGGTTCCCCTTCTGTCATAGAAAACTTGCTCACAGACAAGCTAATTTGAGTGCCCAGACCCAGCTGCCAATCAACCTAGTTAACTTTGCAGTGTCCACATGATCTGGGACTCAGGATACTTTTATATAGCTAGGGATCTTTTTTCTTTTCTTTTTTATTTCCTTTCCTCAGGCTTGTATCTCATAGTCATTTAAATATAATTCATGTATTATTAAAGCAATGACAAATCTGCCTAAAAATTGCTATGTGTTAGGGTTGATTAACGCAAAATTTATTTAGCCTAGATATTTCTTGGAGTTTTGAAACTGTTTTTTATTTCAAGAGATTCATCAGGAAGTTTTTGAGAGCTTGACACTTTTTAAAGTAATGGTATATCCTCTACAGATTTCAGCAGGTATGGAACTAGGCTGTAATTTTATGAGGTCCCTGTTTGCATCCTCTACTTTGCTTCTTGGGTACCTGCCAGAGAGATACCCTGGGTAGCATTAGATAATTTTGCTCAGTATGTACATTGTATACTCAGCTACTACTGACTCTTCCCTCCAATTTACTGTAGCAGCCGCTCTTCCCCCAGTGACAACTAAAACAAAAGTCTACAGAAATTCTGCAAGAAATCACAAATTAGGCTTTGGGTTGTCATTCAAACCTTCTGACCCTGCCTTTCTCCTCACTTCTGGGTTTTACAAGGGTTCTGATCCCCTTCCTTTCACCTACAGCTCTAATTTCATATTTGGTTTTATAACAAATTTAGAAAAAGTAAAATACTTGATTTCCATATCATCTCACTAGTGTACAACCTTTACAATTCTTTGGGAAGAATGGACTTCCCAAAATAATAAATATTACCCTACATTTTCTCTAAAGTAATAAGTGATATCCCCTACTGCTTTTCAAACATGACCTGCTTAAATGTTAGCGATTAACTGAAAACCTACACTGTGCCCACGAGTCCATAGCCCAATGTAAACAGCACATTCCTAATCAGTAGAAAATGTGCATACTGGCTGGTTTCTGTGGGCTAAAACTCAACGCTGGCATTGCTCAAGAGACGTGTGTGGCAAGAAGCAAGCAGCAGTGACAGGCAGCAGGGGCGGGCAGTGAAGTAATAAGTAGGTGAAATAATGGCTTGTATGTGGCAATGTGGAGTTAATGGCTAATCCAGGGATTTTGTGCCATTTCATGGCTGGCTCCAGTTAAGCTTTGCTTAAGATTACCAAGGCAGGATATCTGTGGGAATACTTGTGTGTTGGATCAATGGTGAAGTGTGCATGCCTGAAAGAGTCAGCATTTTTTAATACATGCAATGCCCATTTTATTCTTAGTAGTGATGAAAATAACTATGCTCTACAGAAATAGTAATAAATGGGAAATAGATAGTATGGGACAAAGGTAATTTGCAAACAGCTTTGATACTGCACTAAGGAGGAATGAAGGTGAGTTCTTCTACGAGGTTTTTAAAATTCCCTTTTTTGAATGTTCTATTGTTATTGGCGAGGCGATTCGTCCTTCTAGCAGTAGCTGTTGACAAATTTCAATAATTACATTTGTTTAATGTTCAAATTAATGAGCTGTAAATCAGGTCCTGCCAAAAATCAGTACCTTTGGGAAGCGACTTGATCAGACAGTGTTTTCATGCAATTTTCTCACCTTTTACCTCTGTTTTGTAAAAGTTAGCTGGTTGTCTGAAGCATGTATACATCTAGTGTTTTAGCTGGCCTTCAGACTAGTTTGACTAATGGTGGCTGCTCTGGTTTCACAAGAAGGCATTCTCAGACACTGACAATATTTATGGTACATGGTTACTTTTTTATCTGCAAAGCAAACAAACTCTTTCATTTTCAGCTGAGTAAACTTCCCATGGAAACTAATTCACTAAACAACAGTAGTTAGTTCTTCACCACTTGCCTGGGTACCCCTTCTAGATTACACCATCTGTGAAGAAAGGAAGGAAATCACCACAGATAATAAGGTCATCTTCACATTAAGAAATGAACAGGGAAAATTTTGAAAGTTTCATGTAATATTTTGCTTTGGTTTTGCTCAACAAGAGGAAGACTAAATATTAATACAGTGATGGGGAATAGAAAGAATGTAGGATGGGTAGCAAATTAAAAAGGACATATACAGACAAAGGCAAAAAAGTAATGTTACTGTGTCAAAATGAAATAATTGAAAAGTGGGTCTACTGTTTCCAGTACTTTGGGGAAAAAAAAAAAAAAAACAACAAACACGGAGGTATTTTAGAAAGCAATTCAGAACACCCTCCTTGTGATAAAAGAACACTCAGTTCCTAACCAGAACACGTGGATTAGAGGGAATTTGTGGTTGAGCAAACACAGGAGTAAAAATAGAAGTGTGTAGTAATATTGTATGACAAAGAATTGATGTTCTGCAAATAAAAGGTAAATAATAAAGCAACTCAAAATTCAGTTCTGATATATTTTTGGAAAAGATGGTTGCAGATTTTACTGAGAGAAAAGGGCCCTAGGATCATTCCAGACTCCAGGTGGAAATTTTGGAGGTAGTTAGAAAACTCCATATTGCTGAAGAGATGGTACTGCTTGGTTCAAAGAAATAGCCAGTGAGATTTCAAATTCTTATTTAATAATTTGGGGAATACATGCTACTCATAGTTGGGGCCAGATATTCTGGACTGTAGTAGTAAATTAAATTTTCCTCCAAACTATCACTGAGCCTGTAAATAGTATTGCTTTTGGGTGGTTCAGGAATATGCCCTCAAAGGCCTGATAGTAAGTAATGTGTGATGAAAGGTAGGGGTGAAAGAAAATAGAACGCTCTCAACTTCAAAAAGGAAAACTGTGATAAGGGACCTGGCAACAAGGTCATCTTGTATAATAAAAACTTGAACATGGAAGAAACCTTAGGTACCTTGAAATCAAAGCTTTGACTGGGATCCTGTATCTCACAGAAGGCAAAACGGCTTTGAGGTAGAAGCCTCAAGCATAGGTAGAAAAGAAGTGGCATCAAGAGAGGAGTAAGAATTACAAGCAGAGAGCATTAAACAGAAAAAGGTCTGGTTCAGGAAGGAAGGATCTCAGACATCAATAAGTGGGAGAATTTATCTGGAAAATCAGGTTGATTTATGAAAAAACCAGCATCTTAAAAAACAGCAAGATATTATCCACCTGTGACATAGTAGTGTAAGAAGGAAGTGATGGTGCTTTCCGTTGAGGAAGAAGTGGGGTTTGGAAATAGTCTACATCTATTCTAAAACTAAATGCATATTTTTGCCTCAATTTTCAGTAAATATGGTGATCTTGAACATGGGGTTGGAGGGTAGGATGGCTAATAGCTAGGAGGAGAAGGAAATTACTAATATTATATATAAGATGAAAGTAAAACACAGTCTACAGCTTCTGTGCAGAAAGAACAGATAATGCCCATTCCAGAAGTCAGAAAACCATGTCGAATGAAACCAATTGTCTGGTAGTAAGCTTTTTAAAGTAAGTATATCAGAAAATAAGAAAATGTAATGTTTGTTTACTAAAGGTGGGCCTTACCAGATTAAGCTGAGATTTTCTTTGATAATATCTTTCAACTTCTAGCTAAAGGAGGAGATGACAGGAATTAGCAGAGCAGTACCAGAGACTAATGGAGGTGATGGAGTATCCATAGAGGATAAAGCAAAATCTAATAAACAGAAAGGAAGTGTCTGAGTAAAGGTGGTTCTCTTTTCCTCCTACCATCACAACCCCCCATATTTCCCAGTGCCCAGGATAAGTTTTGGGCTTAAACCTACTAGATATTTTCTTTAATGATACTGATACAAGAAAGTGGTGGGGGATAAGTTTGTAAATGACCCAGTGCTTAGAGATACCAACAGTAAGGAAAACTAGGAAACCACATACATTTAAACTGATGGAGAGAAATAGAAATGCAGTTAACTTGAAGAGTATAAAAGCAAGACCTTAGTATAAGAAATTTCCAGTAGCTGCTGGGAGCTCATCACTTCAAAAAAGATGACAAAGAAGGACAAAATATGGTAGTTTATCACAGCATGATATGAAATGTCATTCAGCTTCAGCATTAGAATGACAAATGCAGTCTTAAATGTGGCTGGGCAACAGGTTAAGTGCCTTCACAGAGGCATTTAATTGGCAGTGTGGAAGTACTTATTCGGAGATGCACACAAGCAGCCATGAGCTGGCTTTGAGATGTAACAAACTGAAGGGGTTGTTGTGCCATAATTATTTCTGTTGCCTTCATTTCAGCTTTGTTCATGTTGTTAAATTGGGTAGGGACAGACAGCCACAAGCTGTCAAGCCAGTTTGTAATTAAGCCATGACTTAGCATGGCTTAATAAGTTACTACACCACAGACAAGCTGTAATAGCTGCCTCTGTGTGTGTGTGCTCCCAGCTCACCCAGCTGCCGAAGGAAAACCTGTTCATTTCAGCTATGACAGGCTGCCATAGCATCCTAGCTGATAAGGAATAATTTGCCTGGCTAACTCAGTAACTTGTGTTCACACTTTTCCTCTCTGCCATTGGGAAGCTCAGAACTCAGTGCAGTACTGTAGGCAGCACAGGATACAGACTAGAAGTGTCAGTTTTGTTAACTTCTTGTTGAGATGTCTCCTGTTCCAGTCTAAAATATTGCTAAACATTTTGCTTTGGTGTTAGAACACCACCTTTTGCTTACACTACTCTCATCCATCATCCCTAATGTGCCTTCATCTTTATTACTGCCCTAGTTTGTTCTTCACTGACTATCTGGACTTTAGATTAATCTTTTCTACCTTTGACTGAAGTATTTTAAGAGAATTTAGTATGTTTTAAGATAGTCTCTCATGGACATATTTTATGAAAAATCCTTTCATTAGGATCTTTTCTCCTGAGAAGCTTCAGCTTCTCCATGTTTTGCTGCTTTGGAATGTGATTTGGAGAATTGTTTACTCAGCATGTGAAATTGTTTCTACTTGATGACCAATGACAGCCACCTTTGTCGAGGCTGTGAGCAGTCACAAGATTTTATTATCATTCCTTTCTATTCCTTGCTAGCCTTCTGATGAAATCCTTTCTTCTAGTCTTTTAGTATAGTTTTAATATATCATTTTCTTTTGATATAATATATATCATAAAATAATAAATCAGCCTTCTGAAACATGGAGTCAAGATTCTCATCTCTTCCCTTGTTGGGGTAGCCTGCAAATTCCACAATAGTTCAAAATCTTAAGCATGTCAACCGTAAAATATTTATGTTCTTATCACCTTTTAAGCTTACACTATTGAAGAAGTCAATCGAGTTTCCCTAACAAGCTTGCTTTTAAGCTCCATAAAATAGATGAATTCTGGTAACAATATCCTCTCAATTTTCAAACATCTTTCAAATGCTGCATAGACAAAATTTTATAGCTGAGACCATTCTGATGAAAATTTAAAAGTAAGCATGAGAGTAAAAATAAAAATAAGCCTGAAGAGTTTATCATTGAAATATGTAGATATTAAATGAGATCTTACTGTCAATGCAATTCCATTGCTACTTTTTGCTGCCCACTTACACTTCTTTCCCAACCATAATCTCTAATAGTAATCTAATGACAAGTTAACAGCTTCCCATTTAATCTTTGTGATATTTCCCAATTCATTTGGAATTATCATTACTGTTAATTCAATGGATTCATTACTGTTAATTATCAAGACTGTTAATATTTTACTTTTCCTTACAGTAACTGTGATAAGTAATTACCTGGGAGAGTGGCAAAGGTTGCTTCATAAAAATCACTGACATTTTAAAAATACCTTCCCACATAAAATCAGTGGCACTTTAAAAATACCTTCCCACATTTCCATTCACTGTAATCTCTCTTTATCCCCATTGCTGAGGAAGAATATCAGCTTGAGGACCCCAGTGAGAGTGGGGGCTTGTAGCACACATTGTTCTCATGGGTAAGTGAAGCTGCCTGGAATGGGGCAACACATCAGGCAGGAGCAATCTGATCTATGTGAGTGGTCTGTATTATTCAAGGATGTTTCTGCTGAGGGCATTCTGTTGAGATCAGAGGAGCTGTTCAACTGGAATAGATGTGACTCACCATCCTTCTGAGGGGAAAACCACCAGCAACCAAACTGTGCAGTGTGAAGGGCAGCCCTAATACACATTTGAAACATTAACAATGAACAAAACAGGTCCTGAGGAGGTTTTTTTTCTTCAAGACAAAGGGGGTAAAAAGGTCTTCTGACAGAAACTTCATGCATGTCCAGTAGGGCACTGAACCTTTTCCTGAAGCTTCTGCTGAACTGCAGCAGGGGCTGTTGAGTAATTCATACATGCATGCAACTGATGAATACCAGTTTAGGTAGAAAGGAAAAGTGGCCAGAAATCAGTCAAACTGAAGAAATTCAGCTTGTGGCAAGGGAAGGGTCCCTTTCTCTTAACAGCTGAGCACTGCTGTTGGTATCCATGCCAGTGGTGCATAACCCCAGAGGAAGTGGCCCAGCAGGCCAGAGCTGCAGATGGGACTGTTGTGAACTTGCTAATGGAAATGCTTGGTGGTGACTCAGTTAAAGAGTTGCAGACAGCCAACTCTTCCAGTGAGATCGACAGGCTGCACACCAGCTTGGGAGGTAAGTGTAATGAGTAGGATTGACAAGAAGGGTAACACTGACTCCAAATGGAGCCCCTCATTCAAGGAAAAAAAAGAGTTAATTATTCCTTTTCTGCACTTTTCTAGGGTAGTTTGATGGGTGCTGTCCCTGACCATCAAAGCTGCCTATGTCAAACACTGTCACATTACAGCTATTTCAATTTTAAGCTCTGAGCAAAGACCTTTGCTTTCCACATGTAAAATCCATGTATGTCCCATGTTGTCTTGCACAGTTCATTAACACTCCTAATTTTAAAACATATAAGCATATAATGAATCTTCACAAAGAAAAGCAAAACAATGTAGGCCAGGTTTCACGTTGTTGCTTATTACCCTTTTTTTTTTTTTTTCAATTAATGGTGTTTGGGGTTTTTTTTCCAACTATACACCAACAAAACAACTGGTTTAAGATTTTAAAAGTATCATCAAATCCTTTGTCTAGGTATTAAATCCCTCCTAAAATAGAAAATGTGTGCATTTCTTGCTAGCATATCTGCATGAATATAATTCATGACAAGGGTAATGATTTATATAAGCTATTCTGGATTCTAGAAATTATATTAGTGTCTGGACAGGGAAAAAAACCCAACACTCAGATACATTCTCACCATGGTGACCTACGAGAGAACTGTCACAACAGAAGCTGCTGTTGCCACTACAATTTCCAGAGCTCCTGCTGTTCGTGTTGCTGCCGAAGAGAAAAACCACTGCCCTTCGCTGCACTTAAAGCTCAGTAAGATCAGATTGCAGCTCAAAGATAATGTTCACACTTTACTGTACATCAGTATCAAAGAGAAAATGAGATGATCAAAATATGCCAGCCATAATAACAGTGTCAACATGAAGTGTGCTGTTTATTTCCTTTGAGGTAGCGAGTGCTCTGACTCCCTCCTGTTACAGCAAAGACAAACCAGCATCATGATCACAGCCTTTGGGGTCAGCTCTGCTCGGGCCAGAGGGCCACCGGTCTTGGCAGGAATACAAGCCAGGTAAAAAGTAGAGGAATGATTCCCCTCAAAGGAAAAAAAACCAAAAACATCATCATGTTTTTGAAACACAAAAATAAATTAGTTGTTACAGTTATATGAGAGAAAATATAAAATAAGGACAGTCTCTGCACTATGATCGTTACAAATTCTGTTCCCACACTCCACCAAAGGACTGTCAGTTACTATAAGCACATTGGGAAAGCCCTTTTTGCCAGCTAGAGAATTACTAAGTCAGAGAAATGTGTAAAGCACACCTTTTTAACAGGCTACTGATCCCCCAACTAAATAAGCATATTTCAAATTATTGGACTATTTTCTAATATTTTCTAATTTTGAATATTATCAAAAGCTAGTGACAAGGGGACATCAGAATTTAAATGTGAATGTTCCACTTTGCAGAAATGAGCAGTTTCATGAATTTTATACTCTGCAGTACAAAAATGAAACAAAACCAACAAAGCCTTGATGATAGGACTTGACATTTTAAAAGCAGTATTTCTGAAAGTGAAAGGGCCCCCAGAAGACCTCTGATTAGCCTGCTCATGATCAAGAAACTCTGGAATAAATAACTCTGCAACTGCCAGGGTATCTATAATTAACTATGGCTAAGGGAATTAGAGTTGGAAGTTACTGTGATAGTTGCAAAGTTTTTGATATAATAAAAGTGAAGAAGTAAGAGGAATGAAATTATTTAAGAATATGCTCCAGACTCTAAACTAATCATCATTATTAGTGGCATCTCATGTCTGAGCCCTATGAATAAAACAATCCATTATTCACAAGCTATGAGGTTAGGGTCTGATGTACACTTGATGGGTTTATTATATGAAATTTAGGAGATCTTAAAAAGGCATAAAAAAAGTTCATGAAAGAAGTTGCATTGCCTGGGAAATGGAGACCCAAATCAAATTATAATTCAACTGACTTTCCAAGCAGGAGGGTAAACCCACATTTGGAAATCACATGTCAAAGGATCACCGCGTCTCAGAGGTTACTCCATTTGAGGCAAGAGAAAACAGATTTCATTTGCATTCACCTAAACAACTCTGGTTGGTTAAAACTGCCATACTATATTGGAATGGCCTCTAAACTGAAGGAAGCAAGGGAAGGGCAATGGTCCAAAGAAATGTTCTGAGGTTTAGCCTCTCTTGCAGTTGGGAGTTCCCTCATGCTTTGGGCAGGGGCAGGAAAAACCCAGCAGAGAAGTAGATCCTGATCCTGTACTGGCTCCTTGATTCCCTGAGGCAAGCTGTGAGTGACTGCTGGAACAATGTAGGTATTAAAATTGGATTTTCTTGTTTCTATGCTTTTTGTTTGTGTGTTTGTTTCCATGTTTTAAGAACCTTAACTCTCACTTTACTAGTGTAGCTTCTCACCCCTTATTTAGCTTTACTTTGTTATATCAGTGATTTCAAGTAAGACTGGCAAGAACAAGGAATGTTATTTCTAAAGAAGCATCATGTTCAAATAAATGACTTGACTCACAAACCTTTAGGATACCCATAACCTGGGAGACATTTGAAAAATCAAAGTGTTTCTTAAGAAATAGCAAGTCAGTGTTACACTGTGGGAGAAGTCCTTCCAGTGGGGCATTTACTGAACACATGAGGTTGCACAACTGCAGGTGCTCAACTGAGATTAAATCTTTTGGAAGTTACACAGAGCTGTAGCTCCACCATGGATGCAACAAATCATAGGGAAGGAGGGGCAAGGCAGAAGAACAGGTGGAACTCCAAGACAGTCAAATGAGAGTGCCACAGGGAACCACAGAGTGTACAACTGCCAGGAGAAGTCAAGTGAGAATCTTACATATCTAAAAAGATTCAAGAAATGTAAACATTACAGTCCATTCCAAAAGAGTCTAATAACAGCAAAATTCTGAAAGCTGGAAAAGAAAGAATAACATCATAATAACCAGGGAGCACTACTTCACAAAGCTCTGACATGTTAATAAGGCCAGCTTTTTCATAAAATGCTTGAAATAAAAATAATCAAGCAAGGCTCCATAGCTGAAGCATAATAAGTACAGAGGTAAGTACATAGTGGACACTGCCAAACACACTGCTGGCACTTCCATATCACAGTATGGTACTAAGAACTGGATGCTAGCACTGAATAAGCTACAGGGGTACAGAAAACTGTTGTTGTCATATTTCAAGAGTGCCATACCTTCTCAGTGTTCTCTTGGGGGCAGCTCTTCACCACACTGACTTCTTCTTCAATAGATCACTACTTAGTCAAGACTCCTTCCAGGCTCTCCCTGACTGGCTGGCCCACCCCCTTTTATCCCAGTTATCTTGACTAGCCACAGCTGCAGCCCACTGAAGGACATTGCAGCTGCAGCCCATCAAGAGCAACCAGGACCTATCGGGGCACGGCCATCTATACAATACATACTATAGAAATTCTCAGTGTTCCTTTATTGGGCTAGAGAGGGACCTTTGGATACAGGCTTTGCAATCATGTATGTTTACCTAAGATAGGCCAGTATTAGCTTAAACACCATAAACTGCTTATTTGCATTTCTAGAGGGGGCTTGGGAATTTTCACTCCTTGAAAAAAATGTTGCGTTTTTTAAATTACCAGTACATCACTTTCACATTGTCATTATTTTTTTTCAAAAATCAGGAGTACCTGCAGAGACATCAAATAGAGCTGGAGCATCCGGTGACTATGACCTCTAGGTTTATTTATTCAGTCTGTGCCTCTCTGGAACAGGCTGTAGGCAAGATGACTTGCTCTGGTACTGGCAGTAGGTTATTTCTTACACCATTCTTTCTAGAAGCCCTTTCCCTCCCAGTAATAAAACACAGGAAGGACCAGAGCCCCTTGAGAAAGAGGGCTTTTAGAAATGAGCTACTGTCAGAACAATTAATCCAGTAATCACTCTTTTCTCCTCATAGATCTGTAGCACTGCTTGGAAAGCAGGAGACCAGCAGTGAGATGTCTGAATTACTTGGAGACACTAATCTACTTTCAGCTGCAATATTTCTTAGGCACTCATCTCTTCAACATGGGGAACTTGCTGCAAGCAACCTGTTGGATATATTCAGTAATTATGGCACTTTCAGGAAATTGCTGTGTCCTGCAGCAGAGGATGGAGTGCAGTATATGGGCCTCTCCTTTCTTTGGAGAACATTGTAATATGTCAAAAGTGGGCAGTTCATCCCTACAGAGCATCCCTCCCACAGAAGTACAGCAGAGCTGAGTTCTTTGTACTTGTCTGGTAGAAATTGTGGATGGTCTCAGACCAAATGAGACTGTGAGTGGCAGTGCAACAGCAAGAGAAGGAATGTTAATGACCAGAACATGTGGGGACTCAGGGAGAAACACATATTTCAACTCCTATTCAAACCTTGTCATACAGCTGTGTGCTTCTCCTTGTATCATGCTCTATTACATTCAGAATCTTAATGATCACTGAAGTCTGAAGTAACAAAAAGAAGTTACATTCTATTTTCAAACACATTTATCTCAAAGGGCAAACCCAACAGCTTCTGAATTCTGGTGACAGAATTACAAGAAAGCCCTGTGTGAACAATGATGCAGGCAGGAAGGTATGACTAAAGACAAAGTCTGGGGGTTTGGTTCTCCAAAAGCAGAACAAAGGACGGCACACTCAAAGTACAAGGAAGTCAGTGAAGCCAAAACCTCTGGGGATGAAGTGTCCACTCATCCATTTTCAGATTTAGAGGACAGGGCAATTTAGTAAACCCCAGAGATGAGAAGACAGAATCATAGACAAATTCTTGCAGATTAGGAATCATGCCTGACTGACTGCAGGAGCAAGAGAAGTAAAACACACAGCCCCAAAACATTGTCAAAGCTGACATACTTTTGAGAAGTGACATAAAATCTCAGAGAAAGAGAGAAGGGTATGTGGACTGGGGGAATCAACTGCTCTTTCAGAATATTGGAAAGGTGGAGAAAAGTCTAGAGACCTCAATCAACTTACATTGAAGCATTTGATAACTTTTATTTTGGGGGAGGATACATGCATCTCATTTTCTGTTGCTTGAACATTCATTAATCATTTGTCAGAAGAGTTTAAAAAGCAAATTATGCAGAAGTAGTCCAAGCAAAATATTTTTTCGTCTCCCTTAGCTTGTGGGGTGGGTAAAGAATCCTGGAGTCAGAATGAGACTATCATAAATCCTGTTTTAACAAAACATAGGAGTCTTCATCAAAGAGTATGAGATTGAAGAGAAGCTTTTATTTGGTTCCAAGAGAGAATCTCACTGGGGTAGTTGTCTCCTCAGTCACTACAGCCTATACTGTAACAACAGGAAAATTACTTTTCAGGCTGCTACACCATAGCAGATTTTGACCAGAATTTGGAGAGAGACAATTAACGGGACTGATCATGTTCCCATTAAAATCTTCCATATAATTTCTACTATTTCAGAAAAAGTAAAATCACTCTGAAGACATTTGTAGTAGCAATTAAAGAATTGCTTTCACACCTAGTTCTATGCCATTTAATTCTGTTGATTGCAGTGGAGCAATATATGTTGTTCAGTCTTAAAAATAAAAACAGAATCATGTCAACTTGTCTTTTTAAAATTAATTATTCACTGCCTTTGCCTAGGGACTTACCATAGTTGAGGCCCACAAGCACTGCTGCTAAAGCCACAGCAGAGAGGCAGTGATAATGTATTAGGCCTTTAGGTCCATGGCATCAGTAGATTATCAATGCTTCTACCTCCAGTGCTTTCAGACAGACCTTCATCTCTGGAAAGCACAGTTGCACTTATCCACATTATTTTCAAAATTGATTTCAAAGGATTCTGCAAAACATAATCTGAACACACATTTAATAAGACATAAAAACAAATTAAGGCAGCTATTGAAGAAGCGTATCTGTCTCTGTAGTTAAAGCCTACTAAATTAAATTTTAAAGAATTCACTCAGACTGGAAATCATATCACTGTGTGTGGGCACAGAAGAAGGCTCAGTAAATTCTGGCTCAGTGGGTGAGTCAGCATGAGTCATCAGCAGACATACCATCCTATGGTTATATGAATCCACAAGGTACATTTAGAAACATGTCACAGTAACAAAATAACACCATCCTCCTGCTTTTTGTCTAGATGACAACAATGACAGCCCTGACTTTCCTAAAATATTGTATGAGTTCTCAGCTCAACATGTGGGGTTAGAAAAAAAATTCCTCTGTTTTGCTATTTTCATTAAGCAAAGCTAACACAGATATGATAAGCTGGTCGGAAAGCCTCAGGTTGTAAATAAAATCATTTAGGTGGTTGCATTACACTGACAAACAACTGAGCAACATCTGCTTATCAGGTGGATTTCTCATCACTTGATTGAAACATGAGGAGGTTTCTTTGCTCTTCCTACCTTAATTGTTTCCATCACTCAGAATTTCAAGTGGGTATTAAGATGCTATGACAAATGAAGTTATGTAGCTGACATCACCATCTGTGTAATAAGCAAAATCGTGTCAATTTTGTTCTGAAGGAGTTTTAATTGTGGCATTCACTGAGAGACTCTAAATGAAAACTAGATGAGCATTTATAAGGCTGAAACTATTGCTGTTTTCTTGTCTCCTACTTTTCCTAATTTCCAGGGAAAAGTTAAATGGTATACTCCGTATTTCATTTTCCTCTGAAACAGATTTCATTATCTTCCAGCCTGTCATTTCAAATAGGATTTATAATTACCCAAAATACCCCAACTTGTACAGCAATACAAGAATACAGGAAAAACAGATTTCACTCCTTCTCATATGAATTTTTGGATCTTTAATATATAGATTGTCTTTAATTTTGCTGAAGATTAGGGAAATTTCACCAATCCTATGTCTGCACTTAGGATGTAGTCTGCACTAGAATTGCTCATGGGCATATCTATACACAGCTCTCTGACTGCCTGACCTCCTCACAGCCCAGTCTGGAAACCCAATTCCCTGCCACGATTAGTCATCCACTTGGATCCCACTTACTGCAGTGATGCCACACAGATGCAGCCAGATTCACATCAGCTAATCTAGTTACAAAACAGAGGCCCTGCTTCTACCAGATATGTTAAAATCTGTGTAAATAGAAATGGCTTAACCTCTTCGTTTAGGCTGCAGACCCTTGTTTCTCACTCTCCCAACAGTGTGGAAAATGCATTCTGAATTTGTTCTTTCATTGTTCTGAAGTGAAGGATGTTTCCTGGATTTATTCCTTTTATGTTTTGGTTCACCAGCAAACTCCTTTCCAGGGTTATAGTTGTCTCTGCATCATGTACTTACTATTTCAGGCAATTAGTGCTGCTCTTCATTTGCTATTGCTATGTTCCAGTAGGCTTAGTAAAAACTTGGGTTTGTTTGGACTTTTTAAAATTCTGTGAATTACATATAACCTCAATACACTGCATAAAGGAGGGTACCCTTGGCAGTGTTGTTATCTCTGCCTGTTTTTATAAGGCTTCAGCCACAGCTGGAACTTCTCAGCCTGCTGAATGGAGGAGTGAACATTAGTGTCATTAGAACAGGTAACTTTTAGGCACACCTTGCAAAAGAACACAGGCCCCTTGAAGGTTTTGCAAGAATCTCTGAGGGCAGAGTGGTTTTTGAGCGTCAAAGGCACCATAATGTTGGACTTGGCCTTCCAGGCTGTAAGTGCAACCACAAGGACAAAGTCAGAGTCCCATTTACCAAACATCAGTGCTGTTCACTCACTGGGCAGGCAGGGTTGCCAAATCCCCACACACAGCCCAAAGATTTCAGCACTTAACCCAGGCTGTAAATGAGGTCAGTTAGCAACATATCTGTTCATGTCTAGCATGTCACAAAAAAAGCTCACAAAGAATATCAGAAATATTTTTCTTCAAGCATGGTCAGTCAATAATACTATTTAGTAATAGCTTTATCACAAACATTTTACTCAAAATCAAATTTTTCAGGACATTGCTGCTTTTTGACTGTAAACAGGGGAGAGTGGAAAACATTTTCTCCCATAAAACTCATTGTCATACATATATATATATATATATGCAATATGCCTTTATGCACATGCATATATGTATCTTTTTTGCAATATATTTTCAGCATGTGGTCCTTCCACAGAGAGTAAATATTCAATATGCTTCATGTATTTCAAGCTGTATTTTTTACAAAAATGTAAAGTAGTGTCTATTTTAGTAAGCTCATTATCAAATGTTGCTGGAAGCAACATTCAACCTTCTGATAGATTGCTCTTTCTTCAGTTTTCCTAACAGTTAAAGTGGGTTGATGAACACTAGATTAAATTATCAAAAACGAGGCAAAATCCTCATTTCCTTATGCTTTCTATCAGCTATTAAAATTAGCATATTCTGTAATTTTGGGGGAGTTTATTTCCAAACTTGCTATGAGTAGGAGAAATCCACTTTGGTAACCATACAACAGATTCAGAACAAAGGATTTTTTGAAGATTATTTAATATTTAACTGCAGGAGATGACATAACAAACATTAATTCTCGAGTTACCTTTGAAAAAGGATCTCTCTGCCAGCACAGGACACCAGAACCTAGAGGAGGCACATGGAATTTCCTTTTCTTTCACCACAAGCCATCCAGGAGAAACATCAAAACTGGAGTTCACAGACTCACACCTAAAATTTTCCAGTCACACCTCCAGAGATAGAGCCCTTGTGAGTGAGTAATCCAGTGAGTAGGCCTACAAGAGGGAAAACCACAAGTTTATTTATCTCCTTGGTGCATTTAAGAATAAATGCATGGGCCACATGGAACAGCCACTGTCCCAGCTCAGCATCTCACCTGCCTGGGCAGTGGAGACCTCCAAGTGCCCTGACAATCTCTGCTCACTCCCATTGAGGCTGCCTGGAAGGGTGGGATGGCTTCATGTCCAGGTTTTTGGTATGTCTTGGGGTAAGAGCTGCTCCTCACTTCAGCTCCACTGCCATGGAATGTATCTGATCTGAAAAAGCATCTCAGGACCTCAGTCCCCGTGAGACCACACACAGGGGTCTGAACAGGGAAACTCCAGCTGCCGTGACTGACTAGCAGCATGACACTGGAAGTGTTCAAGATGGCCTATTCCAAGGGGTTGGAATGCTTTTTCTTAAAATTCTTTATAGCCTGTGTAGTGTTTTTCTGATTAAGTAACTCCTAAATGCACTTCTGATGTCACTTTCTGTCTAAATAGACAGTGGATGAATTCAGCTGAGGGAATGTGTGCTTGTTCTGTATCCTTGTATTCTGCGTTCTTGCTGGAAAGGGACTAGTAAAGGCTTTTTCTATTCTAGCAACAGGCAAATTTCCTAAAATGAAACTGCTGAGTAATCTTGGTAATTTTCCAGTACATGCTGCTTCATTTAATATAGTTTAGGACATCTTTTTCATGGCTGTAGCATTTAGGTAATCATTAGCTAAGAGTTACTGATAGCATCAAACACTGTGAGCTGTGCCATGCAAACCTACATTTGATAAATTGGATGTCAAGATCAGGCACAAATGCTGGTATTTCAAATAAAAAAGAAGGAAAGAGGGAACAAATGGAAGAAGGAAATAAAGGAAAGAAGCAAATAAGCGCCAGAGAAAATGATTGGACGAAAGTGTTTCAATAATCAATTTGTTACCTATAATGGCTTTTAACAAACACAGAAATATGTTATTTTTCAGCATTCTTAATTTTCCTACTTTGTTGATAAAAAATCAAATAAAATTTCTAAAAATAAAGCTGGAGTATGACAGAATCAAATTATGTTTGTTCATTGACAGTGACCCACATACTCTGGCAATGTGCAGTGCTACTTCAAGTTCTTTGCACAAATATATTGAGAATCTATCTTATAGCTCTCTATAATTTGTTGACTATATGTGTGTTTATGTAATACTTATTTCTATTCATCTATTACGTATTTATATAATTGTGATAAACATCACAGATTTGAATTAAAATCAGTCAATGCTACTTGAGTTCATTTGTATGTATATTTTTCCCCCTTAAACACATTTAAGTAGCCACTGCTTAGCTCAGGCTGCTGCAGCTGCAGGCAGAGAGTGTGGAGGGCTGGAGTTGTCAGGGCACCAGATATTCGGACGTGAGACAGAAGTGCGTGGGAGATGATGAGTCCCACAGCTCTGCAAGCCAAAAATAGCTAAATAAATGCCACTTATTTCATTTTCTCTTTCTGCACACAATATATAGACTGACTGTGGGCAGTGCTACTATCTGAAAAAAAAAACCTTTGCAAGTGGCTGAGCTAGCTTTTATTGGGTAGGAAAGTGGGAGGCAGTGAGGAGGCAGCAGTAGAAATTGTGGATTTTCCACGCTTTGGAAAAAAATCACATCAAACGTGTGTGTGAAAGCTGTTGGGTGACACAGTGCATAGTGCTGAGGCAACACTGTTCTGCTTTCTGAACTGATTGATGAGCAGATTTGATATCTAGCAGTGCTGGCCATAGAACATGGTGAGCAAATAAGCACAAAAAAAAATCCAGTGGGGGGCAGGGGAAATGGAAATACTGGCTACTCAGCATGGTCAGGTTAAGGCTCTGGCTCAGCCAAAGACACAACTCTGTTCTTCTCCCAGTGGGAGTCTGACAGGGAATTGCTCTGTGATGTAAGCACCATCCTCCTTTAGATGTTACTAATGGTGCAAGCCAGCTAATGAAAGACTGGTGCGTGCTGCAATTTTTGCTTGGAAAGTGCAAGGGCACGGGAAACAAGAGGAAGAGGATATCTGTGGGCTTGTGACAATGGTCACATTGGGACAATGAGGTGCATGGGGTGGCAGAATTGCTTGCAGGACTGTCCTGCACTGCACTGCTGGAGTTGAGCAGCCCTGAGACTTCCCCTGGGTGTGCCAATCAAAGGATCTCCCACCGAGGGCTTGGAAGCCAGGAGAGGGTGGGCAGCCATGGAGCAGAGCTGGGGACAAGGACTCTCATGGAATTGCTGCCAAAAGACAGTGCAGTGGAAACCAATGCATGTAAAACTGCTTAATTATACAGTGCTTAATTATATATATTATACCTAAAAGTAGAGAACAATGAGTAGGAGTAGTCCATGTGAGTTGGTTGCCTGCAAAGTAAAAAATTCCCCAGGTACTGTAGTTGGTTAAGAGAACTTCATCTTAGTTGTTTGTTTCTTCTTTTTCTTTTTTTGGAAGCCTGAAAAGCTTCTCTGGTGAATTTGCATAGCCGTCAACTTGCTGAGGGTAACACTACTAACTCTGCTGCCGAGAGAAGTCCTCCCAAAAGACTAAAACCTGTGGGCTTTCTTTCTTTTCACATTACTGATTCATCGCTTGCTCTCCTCCCTCAAGACTTCCAGTACGTCACGACCTGACTGGAGGAGCTGCCTGTCATACTTCAGTTAATCAATGACCTACTTTATCATTGCATGGACTCAAAGAGAGACTTTCTGCATCGAGTGGAGACCTGATCAATAATGGACATGAGGGACACGGCAGGGAACAGGATTGTGGGAGAGTGAATAATTTTTACCAAATGTCATTTCATGGTACCTCCTCTTGCTAGTCTTGTCTATTTTAGGTACAACAGGATGTCATCATTCTGGTTATTCTTGCAAATACAGATGTACAGATTGTGGAAATATGCTAAGCACTGAACTAGGAGACTCTCAAACAAATATTAGCACATCAGAAGGAAACACAACAAATTTTATTTTCATTCCATGACATTTAATTGTGTGCATCTTCTTTGAGACAATGGCAAGGACAATGCAACTCAGCTGGCCTCAGAAACCTAAGAGGAAGAATGAGTTGAAAAAAACCTTTTCTACTGGACTAGGAAAGGGCAACCCTTTTATGAAACTGTTTTGTAAGATTGTGATCACTTTTGGAAACAGACCTGTTCATTTGTGTATTCTCTATCACAAACATGTAACTTCATTACAGGAAATACCACTTGTTACTTTTTAAGCACCTCTGCAAAACTGCCAAGAATAGAAGAGAAATTAATTGGGTTCTGCTTTGTCTCATATATCACCAAGGGGATTACTATTATGTATCTATTACTTATATTATGCATAGCATATATATATATAAATAGATAGATAGATAGGTAGATAGATAGATAGATAGATAGATAGATAGATAGATAGATAGATAGAGTGAGTTATCCTTCTAAAGCCTTATTTAGCCACTAGACTCTGTGGAATCTCACCAAGATCATAACTACCCCTGCACAGGCACAGCTGAAGAACAATTTTGACAGAGTTTCTGTTGTCACTGTCAGGACAAGGGTTGAAAAGATCTTGAGTTTGAAATCTGGGCTGAATTTGGATGTTTCATAACTGAATAATGTCTTAGGTCTCAATTCATCTCACCTGGATGTAGGCAAATATCTGAATTGATCAGAAGGGTAAGCAGGAACCCTGAAGTCTGCATAGGGATAGTCACAAGAGATGAACTGGGTCAGTGCAGCTAAGATGCACTTCCCGAAGTTTTTATCTAATATCATCCATCTTTCTCCTAATATCCATATTTAGGCAGGGTAACAGCCTGCCACAGGTGACAGAAAAATACAGGTAATACCTGTAAAACAATGCATCAAAAGTTTTGTATATTAAGACAAGTGCTAATACCTTAGGCTAAGATCCTAAATGAGCATCTCAGTTTCAAGTTCTTGTCAACAATGGGACATTTTGCAGAGTAATATTTCACAAAGATTGTATTGGTATATAAGTAGGGTATGGTTTTAAAATGCCACATTTTAAGTGGTAACAGGAAAGCATAAGAGTATAGCAGTGGAGTGCTTAGAAGGGGTTGATACTGTGTTACAAGGATGACTGAGATTGTTCCAAAAGAATGGCTCCTCTCAAAATTGTAAGCATGAAGTTGTGTTGAAGAGTTAAAAGCAGATAAATTAGATGTTAGCTACATGCTCTCTGGTGTGACAGAAGTTGATGTATTTTAACTGTTGTAGCTCAAAGGGCTCCAAAGATCAGACAGGCCAAGGATGCTGATTATAATTCAATTTATAAGATAAGACTATGCTGAAAGAAAGCCTATTTATTTAGTTGCAAACTGAATAATTAGATATGGAAATTAGTAGCCATGGGTCACATAAAACCATCATTTTGAGAATAACCTCATTGAAAAAGCTGATCTGAATTAAAACACACATGGTACTGCTGAACAGAACATAGCAGATTTAAGAAATAAAATTATCTTGAAATGGCCACATTTTGGGGAAATTAAAATCTGCTTCCACACTCTTTGTTCAGACTCTCATAAACTAAATCTCCCTGATTTTTCTTGGGCATTTAAGACAGTTAAACTTCCACATTGCTAGCCCTTCTTCTGTCACTGCTACACAGAGCAGGGCTACTGATGGCCAGCTTCATTCACCCTGAGTGTGGAAAGACTTGCAGGAATGGAATACACAGTCCTTTCCAAAGAAAGCAAACTTATTAGTTGGTTCCTTACTTAAGTGCAACCTAGTGGGCCTTTTTGCCCCCATTTTTACCCATCTTCAAACAACTGTCCTGTTCTGTGAATGAGGTGTTTTGCACTGGTCATGTAACCCCCCAAAAGCAACGTCTTGTTTCCTGTTCCTATTCCCTGTCTCAGTGAATCACAGACCCTGCAACCTCCAAGCACCTCTGAAGCCTTTCAGTCTGGTGTTGGGGTCCCTGAGCCTCAACCTCCTCCCTCTTGCACTTCTTGCTCTTCAAATGATTCTCACCCCTACAAGCAGAAGAAAGACATGTCCCTGAAAAGTCCTGTGTTAGCAACCAAACCTTCAAGTTTCTAACAGCTCCTCAAGTGCTGAATATGCTGAGCACTCACTGGAAATGGAAGTCCCTCTGCATTTCTACAGCCAGCAGCCATGAGCATCATAGGGAACCGAGATCTCTGCCTCATGTACCCATGGGGAAGAGGGAGGAATGGAACTGCCTTTGGAATTGCTGGTGGCTGGGGATGGCCTTGCTGAGCTGCCTCAGACCCAAATTGCTCTCCCTGTACCAAAAGCCTCCATGACCAGCTCAGAACAGGGATTGTGCAGCAGTGGGGAAAGCATTCAGTCAGTGAGGAGTATGAAGTGCTTTTGGGACTGCAGTTCACATGCTTGGGGTATCTCACAGTACTTGCCAGTACTTTTCTGGACCACAGCATCCAGAATCCTACACCAGACATGTGGCCACAACTGACCTAGTTCAAGATGAAAACCTGTCAAAAATTTAGTAAAGACATCACCTTTTCTTGGTGCTTGTGTCAGATTCTGCATGAGCCAAGGGCTGAATCTCCACCATGAGGATTTGCCTCCATTTTCCATGGCAATGATGCTAATCCAAATGGCTACTTGGATTCACACAAAGCTGCTGAGTTACTCTGTTGTAATATTAAGCAAAACAATCCACTGGAAATGCAACAATAAAAATTACAACAAAGGACAATTAGGTTCTTTCTTGTCTTATTCCAACAAAGAACATCTTAAAAGGTGAATTGCTGACTGAGGCACCACTCCAGCTGGGATGAGGATAATTTGGGGTTGATAGCTGTAATAGCTTCTAAGAGAAATTAATTTGCAGCCAGTAGTGCAGCTCTAACTGATTTTCATCTGCACTTTTATTAAAGCAATTACAGACAAGGTAGTCTCTGGTATGTGAAAACATCCAAAGCTGGCATAGGAGTTAAGAACATAACAAGGCAAGGTACCTAGGGTTTGGATAAAATCCAAAGGTCCCAGGATTAGAAATGTTAAGGGCCTCTCTTACATGTAACTGGCTGGGTATACCAGTGGGCACAGTGGCCAGCCCCAGAGCTCACCCTGCACTTGAGTCACTCCAGAGCCTGGGAGCCAGTTCTAGCTCATGCCCAGGTCTTCCCAGCACTGCCAACACTTCTACAGAAGTGCCAGAAGTAGGACTGCAGCAGCCATTTCCCAGCGATGTAGCTCACCAAAAAGAGTGGGGTTGCGATGAGGGAAATCTTTTGCTGTTGACAGGATTTAGTGATTCAAGACTAGATCTAACCTGTGAGCTGAGACTCCCAGTGTCTCAGAAAGGCTGAAAAATCTGATTACAGCTGAGGTATATGGGAAAAGATTTTGAATTGCCTTGCAGATGTCAGGAATGTTTTGTTGATCAGAAAGAGCTACTCAGCCATCCACAATTCCAGAAAGGATAGTAACTTATAAGGAGGAAAAATATGTTATAAGGAAGGCATAAACAAATTGTCACTCAGGAGGTTTCTTTTGTCAGTAAACATTTCTGGAGAGATCTTTGTTTCTAATAAACTGAAGATCTTGGAATACCCTTGCACTATTTCATAAAATGTGCATTCACTTATTTATAGTGTAACAGAAGCACAGAATGGTTTGGGTTGGAAGGGACCTTAAAGATCACCTTTTTCCAACCCCCCTGCCATGGGCAGGGACACCTATTACACCAGGCTGCTCAAAGTCCCCTCTAACCTTAAACACTTCCAGGGATAGGGCATCCACAGCTTCTCTGTGCAGGGTGTTCCAGTGCCTCACCATCCTCACAGTAAAGAATTTCTTCCTAAATATAGAATATCTAATCTAAACCTTCCCTCTGTCAGCTTCAAGCCATTTCCTCTCATCCTATCACTACCAGCCCATGTAAAAAGCCCCTCTCCACATCTCTTGTAGCCTCCTTTAGGTACTGGGAGGTGCTACAAGGTCTTCCTGGAGCCTTCTCTTCTCCAGGCTGAACAAGCCCAGCTCTCTCAACCTGTCTTCATAGGAGAGGCGCTCCAATATTGAGAAATTTTGCTGTGCTATAGAATACTTATTTGTACATGCATCCTACTTGCTTTATGCAAAATTTTCACCTAAACTCATTGGGTTTTGCAGAGCATTTAAAATACTTGAATGTCAGTGAGTCAGAAGTGAAGACCATTTGGTGTTAGTTATATCCAGTGTTCTTTCTCTACATATTTTAGTCATGTAATATACATGTAAAAAATAAAATTAACTGGCATTGCTTTCCTTAAGACAAGTAAGTCCTCTTTCCAGCAGTTCTCAATCTGGCCCTGCAGCTTTGGCTGTCTGCCAGACAAGTTAGTGCTGGTATCATGTAGGCTAATGTAACTCTTGAATCACTCGATTATATTTAGATGCTTGTCTCAGAATTGTCTCCAAACATTTAAATAGACCTCACAAAGATGCTTTTCAGGTTTTGTGGGGTTTTGTTTTTTAAGTCAGGCACATGCTTTAATTTGACTTTAAAAATTTTTTCAGTAAAATAGAATTAATATTCATAGTTACTCATGCAAAAAAAAAAAAATTAATTCTAAATAATGCTTTCCTAGCATGGTGTGCATTCAGCAATGTAGATGTTTGAGTGCCTGGGTGCAGGAGCAACATGCAGAGCCACTGGTTCTGGCAGCCCCCAGCAGAAACATGCACAGCAAAAGCTGTGCAACTCAGCATTATCTAACCCCAAACACAATGGCTGTGGGAGTATGGTCTCTTCAGGGCACACGTCCAGAGCTGCTCATTAGCAAAGGGACTTCAGACCAGAGGGGAATCAAAGGCACCCACCTGTGTTATCTTCTCGCTATCCTTCCCTCCCTCAAGGTGAAGGATGTGTGGGAAGTAGGAAGAGTCCAGCACAGCAGGTTTGCAGTCAGGTCTCACCACCCTTTTCAGTGACCCCACACTTGGTGTTTGAGCTGCCTTTCTGAGAAGTTGATGGTATGGTTGTGTTATGTGTTTTGTGATGAGCTGTAACTGTGGAAAAGTCAGCCCTGAGGAGTGGATCCCTGGCAGAAACGTGCCAATTCCCTTTTAGGTGGCAATCATGTCCAGTGACACATCTGACAAGCAGAGACTGAAGCTTGATTGGCATAACCCACTCACTGTTGGGAAACTGTAGGCTCACAGAAAGTCCAAAAGAGTCACAAGAAACCCCAGGGGTATGACTCCAAGGCATTTCTGAGCCTCTAGGAAGGAAATCCCATTTTCCTAGCTGAATCCCACACCAATGACTTTTCTTTAAAGGATATTGAAAGAAAGCTGTCCAAGGGTAAGCTCATGGATGTTTTGGAGTTCATTATACACTGTAAATATTGGTATCTGATTGTCAGTGCATAGAAACTCCCCTGCTGCAGAGCTTCAGAAACTGAAAGCAAAGGCTATAACTGTTGTGTTTGAGAAACACCACAGAGAAGAATTGGGTAAGCAACCAGTCAAACAAGATTTATGAGAATATATATGAACACTTCAGTTGTAAACAGCTGAGACAAACAACCCCACAGTTTAATTAGTGTCAGAGATGTGCAGTCCCTGCTGCCATACTGAAGAAAACGATGTGTTTGTGTGAGAAGCAGAAAGTTTGGAGTGAGCTGGAGACTGTGCTGACCTCCTCACACTCCATACATCACTCAGGGTGGTAACAGCTGACTCCACTCATGTTTTGTCTTCTTACAATGGATGGTTAATATTCACTCAGGAACTGTGGCAGCTAAGTTTGGTTTATTCTATATAATTAACGAGTTTGTTCCAGAAATACATACTGTAGCATCCTTTAAATTTTTCTCTGAAGCATCTGATATTGGCCAGGGTCAGATCCTAGATTATTTTGGACCAGCTTGGAAATTCTTCCTTATTTTATTAAACAAAGTCATAACATTTTCCTTCCATATGGCAAATAGCCACGTTTGAAGCTTAGAAAACAGTATGTTAGCAGCATCTACTCCAAAAGAATCTGAACAAGCTGGATCATATAATTCTACATATACATACAGATGTCTATGTATATAAATATATAACTATGTATGTAAAAAAATACATATCAATATGTACATAAATATATATCTACAGGCAACACTGTCTGAAATACTGCATGAGATCCCTAAGGAAAAGCATAGCAATTGTCTGGTGCTGAACTCACTCCACAGCAGCAGAAGGAAGGGGAATTTTGGCAAGCTGTTACAAATTCAGGGTTCCCATTGGTAGCTCCCATGCACAGCATCCCCCCTGCATCAGGCCTCAGCTGAGAGTGTGCAGCACTCCACAGGGCAGCACTCCTAGGTGAGTACCTTGGAGTTGAGAAGGACTGAATTTGCACCAGAAGACTGAAGAGTTCATTCAATGTTGGAAGACACAGAAAGTTTGCAATGAAAGGTGTCCAGTGGAAGATGCAGCTAGAGAAGAAAGGAATTGCTGAGTCCAAAAGGACAAAACTAAGCCCGGAGTTGTCTGAGAAACCAGTGTCTGAAATCTGCTGAGTCCATCAGTGCAACACTTGGGCTTTCTGGGTACTGACAAGGTCTCAGTGATGTGGTATGTTCAGGGAAAGGGAGGTGAAATGGGCTGCTCAGGATAAAGCACTGGGTTTGACAGTGACCTGAGCATGCAGGCACCTTGTGTGAAAACAGCCAGAACTTCAAAGAGAGTTACAGTCAGTGGCTGTCTCTGTTTAACTCTATTCATTCTTTAATTACATAATTCACTATCTTCCTCCTTTCAGGAAGGGAGGGCATTTAGCTATAGTTGAATGTGAACTTGCACCTAATTTTGAAAACATATTTTACCATAAAGTGTTCATTTCAGTTTCAATTTCAATTTTGCTTCTTTAACTTTAGCATTTAAACTTTAACATTTAGAAATATTTATCTGGAAGAAAGTCCTTCACAATTGGGAATGTTTACCTGAATTTAAAATGTTTATCTGAATTTAAAACCAAAGCTGATGTGAACCCATAGTCCATGTATACTCCACACAATTACACTTTCAGAGAGATATACACTTTCATTTCCCCATGTGGCCTGTGCCCAAGATTACAGCAAAATATTTTCCACATGCTAGAACTAAATTGTCAGCTTTAATAGTAATTTCACCAGCAAAACCATCAAATTGGCCAATGTCATTCATGGTTACTTTTTACCATGACATTCTGTCTCAGATTGAAGTTGTTTACCTCTAGATTTGTCGACAAGGGGAAAAAAACCCCACTCATAGGTAATACTGCAATCTGAATGCTTGCTGAAACACAGTCATTTTTTGTTCTTCCTGTGAAGTCCACCTTTTTCAGTACCAGAAGTATCCTTATAGCATGGTTTGAGATTATCTGTATCAGCCAAAATCACTATTGAAATTAGCCTTTATTCAGTCAGTGTCAGGGGGCAATCAATTCTAATTCTAATGCCCTTCATCTTCATGCCACAGACACAGCCAAAGGAGTCCAAAGAATGACCTAAAAATCCTTGTTTCAGAGGTGAGAAGGATTCCTGCTGAGCAGGAACTGGAGGGACTACTGTAGGTGTTGTTTGGTGACCTTTACAAGGCAGCAGTAGAAGGCATGGAATTGCACTGCTGATGATTTGAGACAGGCATATTACTCTAATTAAGCTGCTTTGCTGGCAGTAGCCCAAAGTTAAGAGGGCATAAAGTTGGAATTCCTGCAAAGCAAGGTAGAAATGAGACAAAAAATCCTTTATTATACACTTACCCTTTAAGAACAATTGCAATTAACTAAAGAGGAGAGCAACAGACTAGACATATTCTTTAAATGTGAGTGCATTTCCTCACAATATTTTTTCTATTGAACTTCATTCTCCCCTACTCATAAGCCAGGAAACAGTGTTCTCCTCATAGACCTTTCTTAGTATCAGTTTCCAGGAAGTGGCTCAGCCCATGAGCTATTATTCCACCCTGCACTGCCATTTGCTGTCCTTTCCTTGAAGATTAGTCAAAACACCTGCCCTAGCAGTTTGAATTACCTGACTTTGGAAAATACTGCTGTGTACACAGCATCAAGTTCCCCCTCTGGAGATCGCATTGAGAATGAGAAACTCACTATCTCACTTGCAGAATATGATGCACAGGCCAGTTATTGTTGGTGAAGAGATCTCACAATTTTTCTTTTCAATGGCAGAGTGTTTCAAGGGAAGATTGAAAGAGATGAATGGTCCTTACAATCTGCAAAGTAGCAGCCTGTTCTCAGCAGAAGTGTGATATGAAAAGAAGTGCAAGTCACAAGTGGGAGAAGATGACAAAAGAAGTAGGCAGCAGAAAATGCAGGAAAAGATCAGGACTGACTCACACAGCTTTCAAGTCTGTGTATTTCTTGGAGGGCTACTAGAAATCTACTTGCCTCACAGACAATTGCTGCACACAGCCTTGCTTTCTGGTTTTCTGCCATTCTGTAGGCATAAACCTCCTTCCCCATATGCAAGCCCTATAGGATAAACTGAGAATGTGAGGGGAAGGAAAAGGGTATTTTGTTACTTCCCTGATCTGCAGGAAATTGGAATCAACCCCTCCACCCTTGTACTGCTCTATCCTTTAACCATATTGATGTCAGTGTTTTCCTCACCTTTCCAGTATTTCTTTGCTAATGAGAATGAAGTTGCTAGAGCACCGGGAGCTGGCTGGATCCATGTAAGAGAAGCAGGGAAATGACAATCCTCTGCATTTTAGAGCCTTTCAGAGACAGCTTCTCATCAAACACATGCTGGAAAAACAGATATCTTAGATGCCTCTAAGATATCACATGGAGAAAGTGTGGGTAGAGTTCAGGACTTAGGTAGCCAAAAGCAAAAAGAGCTTTCAGGAGAGCACTTAGACTAAACTTTATACAGCCTGGAAACTTTGACATCTGCAGAATGCAATGCTTAGTTATTCAGCCTCTGTTTACATCTCCTTCAGATCAAGCCATCTGCTACACTTCAGCTGTTGTGTTTTGATGCCAACCTCTCTGTAAGCAGGCTTGCATTGATTGGATTCCATCTAGCAGTGGAGCTGCTTCTCTGAGAAAGCCTAGCTTAGTAGTGCCTTTTTTACTCCAGCTTGGACATGAGAATATTGCTTTCTCATCAGAATCAAACTGACATATCATACATCTACTAGTTGCCCACATCCATTCTTGCAAGTCCACTCATTCGCCAGAAATTCCTACAATGTTCCTTCACATTGCACTGCTGCAGAGGATGAAAGTAGAGGCATTCCATACATGAATGGATATGACAGATTTAGCAGTTAGATGTTCACTTTCTTGCACCTTTCACTGGCAGCTATCACATCCTGAGCAAAAGGAACTGTTCAATATATTAAGAGAAGGTAATTTTTAGAGGCTGAGTTGGCTGAGATGAAAAGATTTACTCACACTTTATTTTTTTCTCTGCTTTTATACTATTTCTTCCTCTGCTTTTTTTACTTTTGTTATCCTTAAATCCAGGAATAATTTTAAGTAATATTTACCAAATGCACGGATAGTGGAGGAAACATTCAGTAAGCTACTAAATCATAGCCATGCAATGGAGTCTGCAGAGTGGGAAGAGAAAGGATAGAAAACCCCAAAAAACTGGAGACAAATATAATAGGTATAGATCAGTGGGAGTGAAAATTTTGTCATTCTAAGACAGTAATGACACCTTCAGAAAGTAATTTTTTAAGGTGAGGTTCTGAGTTTCTTACTGCGTACCTAGAAACTGTTATTCTTTCATACGGTCAGAAACATTCTGTGATTGTTTCCCTGTCAGGCAGAGCAAAAGGAAAAAGCAGGTATTGGAAAATTAGAAGTGTGTCTAGCTTAATTTTCACATTTTATCTGTCTTCCTCCCTTACCCTTCATCCCCCCTTTCATACTTTTTCCAACCATCACACTTTGTAGAAGGGGCTGTGCCTTCTAAGGACAGCATTTAGTACACTGTGAGCACACAAGTAACATCAGCAATTAATAATAATTCTACCACTGAGTGATCAGTCAGCAAAGTATGTCCTGCAGCTCAGCCACAGTAGACATAGAATCTTAATTCTGAAAATATTTCTCAAAGTTGTTTTACATAAATCAGTCAGAAGGTCCACGTTGTGAAATGCAGTGCATGAATATGGGCTTTTGGGATTAAGACCCAGGAAGCAACAGAAATTTTTCATAGAAGGAGAAAGACAAAAGGATTTATTCAGGTGATTTCCTTTACAAAAAAATATAATGTGCATTTTTAACATTGTGATTGGATCTGGGCTTTTGTATAAAGCAAATATGCACTTCTTCCTCCCTCTTCCAAAAAAGTTTATTAGATGTACCAATCAATCAAAGTTTCTCTTAAACATACAATGGATAATACCCAAGTAACTTCACTAGATTCTGAAAATACCATTTTATATTATGTGGAGAGTGAAACCCATGGTGTTAATTTGGGGATTTGTACTATTGCACAGTGATTCTTAGTGAGTACAGAGTTTAACCCTCCAGCATCCTGGGTGGCAATCCCTTCTCATGGATTCTCTCAGGTATCATTGTTCAAGGCAGAGGTCCTACATGCTGTCTTTGTTTTACTTCCCTCAACTGCTCTGTCACAGCTCGAGCTAAATTATTATTTTTCAGCATGACACCATTTGCAGAAATATCCAGTGTTGTCTAAAGAACCTTTATTTAAATTGGACTTTTTCAGCTCAGGGCAGGCTAGGCAAAATTTGCCCCTGTTCACCTTTAGTGAAGAGTTTTGGCCATCTCTTGTTGTAACACCACATACAGACAGGAAGCTCCTCTCACAGTAATTTGAGATCTCTGCAATTGCACCTTTGGGAAGGCAACATTTTTGAGGGAGAGGTGATATACCTTATCAAACCAAGCAGACCAGGTTTGGGTTCCACAGGGTCTCATCCTGGAAGTCTCATATGGATAGAATAAATTTTGTGCTAAGTATAGATTAAGCTATATTAGTGTCATGTAAAAGGGAGGGCACACACAAATTTGTACATTTCTTGCAGATTGCTACAGCTTAAAAAAAAAAGAAAAAATCGAATAATTTTTTTATGCATAAAACCCCAGATTTCATCTACATGGAGGAGACATTTAAGAGTTACAAAACACAAGATATTTTGAACTGAATATGTGCTTATGATGCTACCCATCTTTCAGTGTAAAACCTTTTTCCTAGTTCTGTGTAACTCAGATTGTTTCACATCATTCATAGGTTCACAGATGAGGTTTTGCCATGATGAATCAGCTACTCAAGGCAGAGCATAGTTTTGGCATAGCATAGCCAGGTTCTTTGGTCCTGCAATGAAGACAATTTCATTTAATCTCCTACAACACTTGAATGAAGTATAACCAGATTCTTTCCTGTGGTTGCCCATGCAAATGATATTATCGCAGTTTCTTCCTACAGTTCATTGATATTCTCAGTTTCTTTCTACAGTTCTTTGATACAGATCAGTGAGGTGTTCCTTGATGTCTTCTCCCAAACTGTGTAGAAATATCTAGTTGGAGAGACTATATATTTCTATATAGTTTCTCTGGAGAACTCCCTACAGAAAAATATTTCTTTACAACATTGTCAAGAGAAGCTGACGTCTCAGAGAGAAGGATTTTGAGGACAACCGTGGAAAGTCAGAAAAGGAAACATGAAGGAAGGCATCTATTTTCTACAGAATGCCTCTGCTGATCATAGTCCCGAATTTCTTTGCAATGAAGCTTCCAGTCTGGAGGACTGTGTGGATATGCAAAGGTCAGGACAGCAAGAGGAAGGTTTGAGGTGTGTTTCTTACCAAATTTATGATCAGAGAAGAATAATGACATTGATCCAGGCCTTTCACGTCTAGATGCTGTATGACCTCTGACTTCTTTGATGACACTTTCAAGATACTCTAATAGAATGATGGAAAGGCAAGTTTTCCTCCTTGTGAATGGTGATAGATAGAAGTGTGCAGGGACTCGGGACTCCCTCTATTTGCAACTTCTGGAAAAATAAATCCCTTGCATTCTCACCCTTACTTTGTATTGACCTTCTCAATTCACATGTTAAGGCAAAGATCCAGAGCCTCCACCAACAGGAGAAGAGGCCTGTAAATCTCATGTACACAAGTCTGTGTATCAGATTTCAGAGTGGTCCATGGTTTCTCAGGCAGACCAAAAACTATAATTCTGCCTATTTTTAACAAGTATTCCCTGACCACAAGTCTATTGACAGAGCCTGCAAAAAATACTGCCTTTAGATTCTGTGCTTAGACAAAAAGGAGACATTTTGCCAAAACGAAAATGAAAATCATTGGCCAAATTAGCATCGTGTGATCTTAGCTTTAAAATGACCCTGATGTTGTATAAACAAGATTACATAAGGGTTCAGAGGCATGTGAAGCAGTTCAGTAGTGCCATCTTGAGGGGAGCTCCTCGATGTTATGTATAATTCCAGGTCTCAGATCATCAGCATTTGCCTGTGTTTTATTAGTTTGAAATGAGTTAAGGAACTATCTCAGAAGGATGAAGTATAGTAGATTCAGAAATGCATTAAAACATGCCCTTATTAGCAAAAGAGAAATCAAAGCCAGGACTAATGCATTTCTATTGCTGCAGAAAATTATGGTCTGGGAAATAAAATAGTAATGTTTTCCACTTTTAGCTGTTTATTGCAAAGCCACTTAGTAATATGAATAAAGCCCAGCAAAACATTAACACTAATTTAGACCATAAATACCTTTGTGTCAGAAGGGAACCAGTGGAAGCAAAGAGTTGATGCCAGAGTCTCACAGAATTCTGTTTATTTTTTTAATCATTATTTTCATCTGGGATGCAGACCAGCATCTGTTTATTCTAGTCTGACTTTATCAGTAGAGTTAGAACCATACATCGGAAATCAGATTGATTAATTTATGATGTGGCAAATGGTCAGAATTATAAAAGAGGATGCTTACAATTACGATCTACTTTGTTTTCCATCCATTCCTATCTTCCCCATCACATTGGTCTGGAAGTGCCATGCACCATCTGGTAGCATAAAATCAGTAAATGTCAAAAGTGATTTTCATTTTTCAGATCTGTCAGCTGGTGACAAGTAGGGCAGTTTAGAGATCATGCAGATTTTTATTTTTCTTTTACTTATGAGAAATCTGCTCTTATCCATAAACATTTTGCATTTCCTGACCAAAGTCAGAAATAGCAGCAAATGATGGAATTTCTTCCCTCCTCCCATTTCCTTCTTTTAGAAAGAGCAGATTTCCACCACAAAAGTAATGCACCATCTTTAAGAGCTTAGATGCTGATGACTTGTTTGTTACTTGACATGCACAATCACCAGAGCTGACGTATGATTTATTGATTATCTATGAAAGGACAGACAGCTGTGAACTTTGATGCTTCTGTAAATATCACCATCACTCCAGTGTGAATGCATGCAGTGTGTGATCTTACAGCCACACACAATTCCTCTGGGACCTGCGTGTGGAACTAAACACAGAAATTCAAGTCACTTCTTCACAAGACCCAAGCACATTGATTTTTTGGTGAGTTTACCAGGATCAAGGGATTTAGTGCCTTTAGGAAGCTGTGCCAAGTCCAAGACTGTCATTGGAAGAAGCAGGAAGGCACAGAGAAAGAAGACAGCTTCCCTTCAAGTTAAAAATTAAAAGGAGACGTGAACATCCCCTTGAATGAAGAGTAGATGACTTCAGAAAAATCTCACTTCCTGGTACACTTGTATGATGCTCATTTCACAAAAGAGGCTCTTTGAATAAAAAATAAAACTTGTGAATGTCATCATATTTTACTGGTAAGACATAATGCCGTGACTTTTTGGTATCTTGTAATTCTTTTAGAGTTGGCAGAGTACTAAGTCCCTGTATGATACCAAATGTTATGCTGTTCCACCCACATTCTGGTGTCAAGTATGTAAAATACTGACCCTGAAATAGTGTGACCAGCAGGACAAGGGCAATGGTTGTCCCTCTGTACTCAGCCCTGGTGAGGCCACACCTCAAGAGCTGTGCTCAGTTTTGGGCCTCCCCACTACAAGAAACACACAGTGGTGATGGAGTGAGACCAGAGAAGGTCAATGGAGCTGCCAAATTGTTTGGAGCACAAGTCCAGTGAGGAGTGGCTGAAGAAGCTGGAGAAAAGGAGGCTCAGGGGTGACCTTGGCATTCGCTCCTTAAAGGAGGTTGTGGGAGTCACCCTCCTCTACCAGACAACCAGAGACAGGACAAGAGGACAGCCTTAAGCTGTGCCAGGGGAGATTCAGGTCGGGCATCAGGAGGAATTTCTTCACAGAAAGGGAATTAAGCATTGGAATGGACTGCCCAAGGCAGGCAGTGGTGGAGCCACCATCCCTGGAGGTGTTCAAGAAATGACAAAACATAAGCAGGGACTCAGACTGCTACGGTCTAGTTGGCATGGTGGTGATAGGCCAAAGGTTGGACTCAATAATCTTAGAGGTCTTTTCCAATTGAAATGATTCTGTGATTCTGCAAGCGAACTGTTAATCAGCTGAAAAATAAATACAGAGAAAATAATTGTCCATAAATCTCCTTGCATCAATTCCAAATAAAAAGTGCTGAAGAAGAATACTTTTGCATGTATCCTTTTGAAGTGCAATTTGCTTGAAAGATATGCAGAAAATGAATGTTTTTGCTTAAATGGGAGCTTTATATTGACTGTGTAGGCCCAGGGTATCAGTACATGCCTTCCTTCTTTTTTTTGCTTCTTTTGCATGTCTTTCACCCTTTTTTGCTCTTCACCTTGTGTCATAGTCGTAGGAATAAAATCAAGTTCTACAGCCATTTATGAAGCTGAGGGTCTGTCTTCTGGCTTCATTGTCTTTTATGTCTTTTCCATCAATACAGGATGCAGATAAACAATTACTCAAATTATTATGTAATGCTACTTTTTCACCTGGTCGTCACTATAACTAAAATCTCTACTTAATCCTACCCTGGGAAGAAGGTTTAATTTCATACATACACACATACACATGAAAGAAGGAAACTTAAAGGGAAGGCTGTCTTGAAAATACATGAAGATTTATGTTTTTTACTTATCCTTTCCACAGAAATTACCACAAAACCCCAAAGTTTGAACAGTGGAGAATGCACTGAATGCAACAAAAACACTTTTAAGAAAAATACCCTGAAGAAAGAAGGAGTTTTTCTTCCCTTAAATGTTTTTATGGGTATTCCTCATTGCACTTCCCAGCATATGCTATCCAAACAGGCTGCTACAACATTGATATCGACCGAGTATTTATAGCATCTTAGTTTCCTTTAGAATTTTCTTTCTGTTCTGTTTCCAAATAACTGATTTGCAATTTGGCAGTTTCATTTAACTGTATTTCTTAACCTCACCATCCAAGTTAGTAAGTGAAATGATTTTTCTAAATTACAAACCACAAAATCCCAGTTGCAAGGAGTTCCCTTGATGCTTCTCTTGCCATTTATTTTTAATTTTAAACGTCCACCCTCAAAGGAATGGGGTGAAGGATGAATGTGCCAATGTGTTGCCCTGACCTCTAGTCCAACATCAGTGCCTGAAAACTGAGAACCATCTGCTTCATAGTGTTAGTTGCTCCTACCAGGGCACTGTTACCCAAAAGCAAATTCTGTTCACAGGTTTGCTGTTTCAAGCACAGAAGGTGTGTTATTGCATCAGTCAAATACAAATCTGAACAAAAATTAAGTTTGCACTGTTTTCCTGGGAAAGCCATTCTGTAGTAGTAAATAAATGTAGGAAAAACTTTTCTAGATGGATCTGTGCTACTGAATGTGAAGGTTTGCACTCTTCTACAGGTTTCCTGTAGAACCTGAGGCACAGCCCATGAGAAAAACAAATCCCAGCCTTTTTTCAATTTTTAGTTTGACTATCAGGACTTTCAAACCCCCAAAAAACCCAACTCACAGTAGATTGTGATTTCATTTTACCCATATATTTATGCTCCAAACAGAAATTCATATATGTGGTGGTGATAGCTATTTTGTTGGTATTTAAGTATGACTTTCTCTTGCAGTGAAGAAGCTGTTTCCTCTATTCCAGCAAATTTACTGTGCCAGTATGGTGCTTTGCAGAAAAGTTGCTGAACAATGGGAGAAGGTAGGGAGAAAACTCATGAAAAAGAAAATACTGAGAGCCTATTTTAAAAGTATAGTATGATAAACACTCAGTTTTTCACGGTGAAATATAAAGATTTTGAATAACTCAGAAAAGTCCCTAGGATTTTGTTCATATCTGACTATATCTGCAAGCAATAAAGTTCAAGATTTCTTTTGCCAAATGGCAAGATACAAACAGGCATCGTGGTTCACCTCAGGGAACAGTCTACGAGGCTGTACATAATTTTGAACAACAAAATGACACACATTTAAATGAAGACTTAATTAGACATAATGTTTTAACTGTCTCCATGAAATACTGTGTTTGATTTGAGATTGCATTTTAACATCACTTATTTCTGACTCTACGTACATTAAAGCCTTATTCATTCATGACTGGTTGCAAACAATAATCTGATAAACATCAGCTTTAACCCCTTGCATGACAGCCTAAGAAAATAAGACCCTGATCTTGACTAAGGTCTTAGTAAGCTATAATAAGAAAAAATGATACAAGTTTCTCCTATAATTTCTGTCAGAGGTCATCAATCTGTATTCAACAAAACCATTATTGATATTTGATGCCGATGAGTTCCTAGTTCAGTGGCTGAAAAAAAAACATATGACACATTAAGCCCATTCTTTTTCTTACGTGAGACCCATAATTAATAAGACCAAATCATTCTCCACAGATAATTAATTCTCATATAATTCCCCAGGGTGACTGACATTTCATGTAAATACTTCTTTGGATAGGAGAATGCAACGAAAAAGGGTTTAACTGCTGAACACAGAGAGCTGCAACAACACACGTTTCTCTATTGTGTCCTCCCCCAGTGCCTCTGCAAATGGCTGGAGGAACAGTGTGTAATTTGAAAGAGGAAAGGGATTGACAATGCTGAAAGAAGCCCAAGGACCAAAAGCCAAGATTATGGCAGTTTTCAAAGCATATCACCAAGTGTAATGTCTGTGAACCCTCCTGTGGTGACAACATCTCAACACAGTCTTGGTGTTTTTAAGCAAGACGGCTGAGCCAATCCTATACAGTACAGAAGCGCTATCTATCCTGTTCCTATCTACAATCCTGTTCCTTCTTCCTTGTCTTTGGAGGAAGCTCTTTACTGAGCTGACGCAAGACTCCATCCACCAAACCTATTAAAATTTCAAAACCCACCTAAAATCCATATTAATCAGTTAAAACAGCCCAGTGCAGGAGCAAAGGAATAAATAAAAACTAGAGTTTGCCACAGAAATGGTCAGTGTGAAGAGAAGGGGACAAGGGCTTCCTCTGCTGCCAGCCATGACCTGGATGCAGAGCTCACCTCCTGCAGACCTGTCCACCAGAGTCTAACATCCTCAGAACGCCCTGACGACCTCATTTCCCAGCTAAAGAGAAAGAAAAGGAGGGCAAGGAGGACAAAAAGCACTCACATGCTTTCTCGTCCCATCTATCTTCAGAAGCAGATGGCAGCACTTTGCACACACTCACAGAGCAGGCAGCTGTGCCATTAGGCAGCTGCTTTTTCCACACAACAGCTTGAAAGTGGAATCCTAAAAACTTCAGGAACATACCCTGTGAGGAAGTTTGTATTGGCTGCTCTTGCAGGGGGAGAGAGAAAGATACTTCACCTCATCTCCTGGGGACAGACACCTCGCAGATTCAGATTCCTTTAGGATCTGCAGGAAGTTCTTTGTGCTGCAACGAAGCCAGCACATAAAAGCTGAGGATCCAAACCCATTTTAGCCCATTCTGATGGAACAATTGCTGACTGGTGACATCACTCAGTTTGTGTGCCTGCATGTCTGTCTCCATTACTTATTACTATTTTAATCACTTCCAATGACACTTGGACACAGTACAGAGGTCTCAGGGAGGTCAAATTCCTCTGGCTATCAAGAAGAAACAGTGTGGGTATTGACCAAAGGAAGGGCTGGAGCGAACTGACTGTTTGGGTGAGGCCATGTGAAAGCTCAACCTCAACATACAAGTGTAAAATCAAGGGTTTGCTGGTTCTAGTGACCCCACAGAAACATCGTAAGACTTGATAGAGGCTGACTATATAAGGCTAACTACAATGTCAGTCATCTTTTCAGCTCTGGAGACCAAGTAGTTCAGTTCCCTGCTCTTGGGAAAACAGGAAAACAAAGTAATAAATTATAATATTTTGTATCTTTGCAGACCTATTCTTTCTTGTCCCATAAGACGCACGAAGAAAATGCCTCACAGATAAAATACAAAGGCTTTATCACAACAGTATTTTTATAGAGACCCCAGGATTCATGCAAATTTTTAGCAAAATCCATGTGTAAATCACAGTTTTTTTGATAATGCTACCTGCTACTTAATGTAAGGGTTTTGGGGAAAAAAGAATGCTGGATTTAGCACCATGCTACTCAATACAGGGCTTTGCAGTTTTAACAAGTTTTAAAACAGTAAGTGTTACTTTTTGCCTTTTGGAAACTATTTAAAAATTGATATGAAAGCATGGGAATAAAAATATAAAAATACAAGAGATCTGTTAGGTCACCAAATCCATCTATGTGCCAGACCAGAACAGTTCTCTGTGACGAATTCACCCAGCTGAGTTTAGCAGTCTTAGGCAATTGGACAACCAGCACTTTCCCTTAGATTATAATTTTTTCAGACCGTATGTTGTGTGCTCCATTTCATTAATTCAACCATATTTTTTCCTCTTCCTTTTAAATAAAGATTGCAGCACTCACATGTCAAGCTGAAGAAGACATTATTCTAGCAGTAACATCTAACATCTGTTTTTGGCAGGCACTATGGGCAGTTGGCAGCAGCTCTGCGGTTCCCTCCTTATGTAAATGATCATGTGCTGGTGGCTGTCTAAGATAACATTGCTGGAAGACAAAGGAAGCAAAAGTCCTTTTACTTGATGCTTACTGTTAGCTAGAACATAAGGACTTTTGCATGTTGAGCAGACAGCCTCATTTTCACTGTATGTGGGCCAGATCTGGCTTCAGGGGAACCGAAGAGAGCCCTGTGCAAGCAGGAACATTCACTAAAATATTTATCAAAGGGAAATGATTTTTAGGGTCTTATTTATGCACAGAGCTATTTACTGTAAAAAAAGGAATGCCAGGGAATGCTGCCTGACACAGAAGCAGCAGAGAAATTAAGTGCACCCTCCAGTCCACACAGTAGATGTAAAAATCTTTCCAAGACTGGAATACATTTGTAAAAGGTAGGTTCATTGGGTGCAAGTGATTGTTCAGACCTTCTGAATATGCTTGTAAAAGACAGCAAATGCAGAGTCCCGCTAACTGGGAAAATCTGGCCTTTGCTGGGCATCACATAGGAAGCATATTATATATAAGTCTCCCTCTTATCCTATGCACTGACTGATGTATGCAATAAAACCAGGAAAACTGGGGAAATTCTTCTCTGTGTTGTACAAGAACACAAACCAGAGGGTCCTTTCTCCTTATCTGTATAGAGCACTGACGTGCAGCTTGGGAAATCTCAGCTTTTTTAGCTCTTTCAGAGATAACAGTTTCCAAAGATATCACTTCTCTGAGGTATTTTGGAGATTCTCAAATTGCCTCTCCTCGCAGACTTTGTGACAATACTGCTCTGCCTTAATTCAACTGAAATACTAATGTTGGATACAGTGAGAACATGAGCAGACTTATGGGACTATCATGCCTGCACAGTGAAGTTGTTGACAAGGCCTTCAGCTCCAAAAATCAGGTGTTGGCCTGAGACCAGTTTCATATTAATTAGCCCAAGGTGTTCTGAGATGAGACTTCCATGCTCCTGCCTTGCCCTCTGTCTTGCTGCATCCTACCTTGTATTTCTGTACCTGAACTGGTGGTTTTCTTAAACTGTGGCAGGTAGGTTACATGGCCAAACACTGATTCTACAAGAAGTATAGGCTCTTCAGTCTGTGCTAACATACTGCCATCTTAGCAGCTCACACTTACCTCAGAGCTGCATTGTGCCATGCTGATGCTGCTCACAAGTACTGAGGAATGCACTTTGCAGTTTCAGACTTTGGATAAATACCTCTAATTAGGTCTGCACTGTCAGCTAGAGGTGTTTTTCTCCAGCTCTCAGAATACAGTTTTACAATCACAAAAAGACCTCAGAGCTGTTAGAACCATGGCTATGGGTAGCTATGTTTAAGTGCTGTCATGCACCTAAATGGTTTTAAAAAAATTAAATAACCTTAGTGTTTGGCATCTGAGTGCCATGGACATCAGTATGAGAAGCCAGTTGTGATACTGGGTGGCAGTAAGAGCCCCAGAAGAAAGAACTAACCATGGAATTTGGAGTAGTGGATGAAGATCAGATTAGATTAGATACTTGCTATGATCCTGCTCTTGGTAAAAAGCAAATCAAGACATTTCACAATTTGGCAAAGATCATGCTTCACCATGTTCATACACAGAAATTTTTAGAAAGTAAATTTGATGTAGCTTTGGAGTTGAGGTCTGGGTTCTGTTTTGCCCAATTCTAGTCTTTAGGTCAATTTTCAACTCCAAGTATTCTGCACAGCAGGAAACAGAGTTTCTTTGGTTAAGTGGTCAAATTTAAGAGATACAGCTGTTGAGTATGCTCTGTTCCCCCAACCTACATAAGAATATAATAAGAGTGTAATAAGTCTATAATTATAATAAGTATAATAAGAATGCCCAGTGACTTGCAGCACTGGGCTTTAACCTTCTGCAACAGTTAGTTTGCCACATTAGTAAAATGCTGCTAATTTCTCCATTTTCTTCAGGGACTTCAGGAATCTGCTTCTGTGTGTGCATTGGAGAGGCCTAGACATTTCACTGGCAGCTTCTTCTGCATGTTTACACCAATCTTTCTATCTAAATACCATTCTAAACTATGCAGAACAATGGTGGGGACATGCTGTGCATACTGCTATGAGAAAAGAGAAAAGAATGAGCAGAAGGACAGTAGGAAGCTGAATGGTGTGTGAAAATGAGAATATGACTAAGTGACTTACCATTCCAATTGCTTCTCACCAAGTGTGTGTAATCAATTCCAGTGAGGTAGGGATGGTTAACATTACAAAAGCTCTAATTGTGGATTTGTCCAATATTGTCTTTCCCAAGAAGTAACCTCAGATGCCTAAAAAGCATATGCATGGGTTTAGTAACAAAGACTTGAGGTTGGACTTCTTCATCTTTATAAAATGATTTATATTCCAGATTTTAGGTGTCCCTGCCACAGTGATTTATTCTCAGGGAGCAAGTACTTCTCAGTACTTGTAAAACTGTGACGACAAATTTGACTGAAGACAGCACTTTGCAGTGCCTGAAATGACAGTACGAAAAGATTTTTATATCTTTTATTGTATTTGAGTTTTATACAGAATGTAAACCAATATCAATCACAATTATGCCTCACAGGAAAATAAAACTGTACTTGGAAAATTCACCATGAAAATTACCTCTTTCTCTCCAAGCTAATTCATGTCCTCTGAAAGGACAAAACCCAAAAACTTAAGATTTTTTAGTAAATAGGTAAATTCCATATTGCACTGGAATGATAACCCAAATATTTGTGTCCTTTATATTTAATTTAACAGGTCTAGAAGATCCATGAGATTATCACCAGAACTAATCTAAAATCCATTAAATCTGTAACTTTAATTCATTCATAATTTTAAGACTATGAAATCTCCCTTCTGTGGAACTTTGTGCTTCTTCAGAAATCCAATTCTCCATTCATTATTTCAGCAGAGAAATTCCCACCAGCCTTAATTCAGATCCAGAAATCACAAGCCTGTACTGAGTGTCTAAAATAGGACGCCTTCTGAGTAATTTCTCATTAAATGTATTTGCATTTCTATCTTGAACTGAATTACCAGAGAAAAAAGCCTTGGGGGCATTTGATCAATCCTGGCTTTTTCCAAGTGAAGAGCTATATGAGCCTTCAGCTTGCATATAAAATAGTCTGTCGAAATTAAAGGTGTTTAGAAAATGTGCTAATTTTCTGAAAAACTGAAATACAGAGGCTCTGAGCGTTGACCAGATATAGGTATTTGGTAACAATCTAAAACAATTCCTTTGATATTAATTGAATTTCTATTTATTATGCTACAAGTAACATCAGAACTTGGCCTAATTTCTGAAGTTGCTTGCAGTACTCATTGCAGAGGGAAAAATCTGTCATTAGAGTTCTGTTAAAGGAGTTCAATATCATTACATCACAAACTTAATAGCATGTGTCTCAATAATTTTCAAGATTAATGAAAAACATGGGCACAAAAAAGAAACCTGAGCTTTCTTATGTAATGCTTCTATTGCCATTTTTTTTCTATTGTCATAAGGATCTTCTTTTCCTCAGTGCACTACAAAAGAAACCTCTTTAGACAGCTTTCTGCTGACTACTTCTTTTATCTGTAAATGCTTTCAGTGACTAGTTCACATATCTATTTTTTTTCTCCAAGCGAAATAGCCTTCTGTAGCCTCAATGAACCTGACAGTGAAAAGCACTAAAGTTGGACTACACAGGGTCATATCACAGCTTACAGAGAAATGTGGGGCCACCAAAAGGAGATAACTGTAGACAGCACAGGGGGCCAGGATAGCTCCTGCTTCAGTCCTGCCTCAAGGTAGCATCTCATGAGTACCCACTTTCCACTTCAGTAATCCATCTTTGTATAATATACTTATTGTTCATGGCCATCAAGTAAGGCAGGCAGCCCTCATCCCATTACTATTTTAGCTCCAGGGTGAGGCTTATTTTTCTTATCTACAAAGAGGATATTAAGGAGTGGAATACATACACATAGTTCTGCTTAGGTTTATTGTGTTCAGCCTACTACCCTGCCAATCATGCCATTTTTGTTTTGTTATCAATTTTCTTAGTTTAGTGCCATAACCTCAGGCTCTGATCTCATCAGATCTCACAAACTAAATAGGGTCAGGCCAGGTCAGTACTCACACAGGAAACTTCCAAGAAAACTCAAATGTTTGCAGGAAGGAGTACTTTTCCACCCATGCTGTATTTTTCAGCCTCAGTCAGTACCTGGCATTACTGAACCAACACCAGTGAATGATTTTCAAAGCTGACGGACTTCATGCCTGAAGTGAAACTCATTTTGAGCACACTGTAAAACAACAACAACATTTATTTCAGTGTTGTTGTTGTTGTTTTACAGTGTGCTTTCATTTTTCAGCTGTCCTACAAGTCCATGGTTGCCTTCACTGCTGGTCTGCAGATCTTTCTGCCAGTACTGTATTTTTCCCTTCATTGATAATGGTCACTGAGAGCTCCTAGCTCAGAACTCCTTCTTCTCTAGGCCTACCACAACTCATAATGCCACAGGATCAGGTTCCAATTATTGACAACTGCCTCCCTCACAGGACATTGGCATTTCACTGTATTGAGAAAACTTGTGCAACTCAGTGTGTTCCCCACAATGTAGTGGACAAGTCAGTTGGGATTTTGGTGATTTATTTGAAATTTAAAGCCATTGTTGATAATTTGGAAAACATATACCAACTTTATTCACTAAAGATATTGCTGTCTTCTACATGGGAATCATGGCAATATTGAATAAAATATATTTAAATATATTTTAAAAGGATCATAGAACCTGTGCTTCTGACACCATGACCTCGTACTAGTTATAGGCATTATTCTCAGCTTGTCTTTTAGGAGGATAAATAGATGCATGAGAAGTTTATTTTTACTGTTGAAATACTGTTTTCATTAAAGTTATAGGGCAGGAGGCAACATGGTCTCATAACCATGATGGTAAAATGAGAATTGGGATATTTGGGTAATATAATGATTTTGCCATAGTCATCACTGTTATCTTGAACAAATCACCATTTCAGACCGTTATTTCCATGTTTCAGAGCTTCAGTTACTCACAACTAGAGAGTCATAAAGTTGGGGAAAGAAACAGACTCAGGGGCACATGTGGAATGTGTTATGGAGATTGTTTACCAAAGAGTGATTCCTATTGTACACTGGTGATGGTGTTTTGGATTCATTGACCAATTGGATCCACATGTGTCGTGACTGTCTGGCAAGGGCAATGGGATTTTCCTAACAGTAGTATAGTGTAGTAACAATAAAGCGATTGATCATGGAGTCAGTGCTAATTATTCCCTGTTCAGGGGCATGCTGCTACTATATGGCATCATCTGGCCACAGTTTTTATGTCACTCAGTGCCCCATCTATAAAATGAAGCTAATTACCCTAGACACATATACCATGGAAAATTCTTTGCATACCTTAAATAAATAATTCTGTGCAAAGACATACTACATCCCTCAGAGATATGATGTGTCCATGTGCTTACTTGCATGTTCCACTTTGGAAAGCAGTACTGACTAAAAGTAGGAGAGTGGAGCCACATACAGAGCAAAGTGCTTCTTAAGTAGATCTGAATTTGGATCTCAGGGGTTAAACAATTTGCCAAGGATTGTAAATAATTTTTAGAAAGTAAGCTGGACTGCATTAATTTCTTCTAAAGTTTATTCTTTATTTGATATAGATTCTTTCTTTTGAGTAAACAGTATGACCATGACATTTAAATGTTACATAAATATAGAAATTTATGGAGCTAAAAACAATGAATTGTGAACCTATCATTTGAAAACAAAAGAGAAAAATGGACAAAGTGCAAAAAAGCTTTTTTGCATTGACACTATGCACCATGTGCCTTAAAGAAGCTCCCTGTGATTTGTTTTCTTATTTCACATTTACTCAGTGAATAAATCCTGTTAGAGAGCTTATTGCTTGTTTACATCAAACTTTTGACCTGGTAATGAAACTTCACACAATGCCACAAACAGAAATAATATTGAAAGGCATGAAAAGAATGGGTCCATTGGGATTACTATTTATTTTAAACAGTTCTCTGTGCCAGCATCCATCTAAAGCTACCTGTCTTTATCCATTAATAACCACTAACTGTTAAAATGTGTCCCAGATTCTGCTGGCTTCTGCACTACAAACACGCTGCCTTCTTTGTCAAGAACCACTTTCAGATAAGGGCATGTAGCAGATTACTGTTTCTACTGTTCCTTCCTTGCCATTATGAATCTCAGCATGTTGTCCTCATGCTTTACAGAATTTCACAAGATCCTCTATGTGATGCAAAATTTTCACTTTACATGGACTAAAGTACCCCACGACAATTCCCAAGGGACAAACCCTCATCAACTGACAACACTTAAATGTGAGATACAGAATGGAGAAAACTAATACAGCTCCCATCTTATTTTCACAGCTGGACTCTTATGAATTTTTGACCCCAGCATGTCAGACATTAACAGGACTGATTTTTGATTCAGCATTTAAGCTTCACTTTGACTTTTTATTCCCACTGCCAGATGATTATTATCTCTGATCCCACTATGAAAGTTTACCAGTCACAAATCCCTATAATGTGTAACCTTTATACTGCCTTGATTTACGTTAATCTGATCTGCCAACAAATGGACACATCTGTTTCATTCTGACAAAGTTGATTTATGTTGACATGTTGACTTTTGTACTTTCCAATGCTGCATTCCCTTTATTAGGTTTCTGGCATTGTGTCAGCTAGACAGGGCTGGCTTTCTTGCATTTTTTTATCCAGCTGGGAGATATTTCAGTGCTTGTAAAAATTAGGATGCTGAACTCTTAAAATCAATGGATTTGTTACTCCTGTGGACAGTTAAATAAGGTTCTTTTTCAATTCCTAAGATTTCTATGCTTTGATTTCCTTCCTACTTTGGCTGATGTAAATCATTAACAATGCAGCTAAAATGATGTAAATTACAGTGGTGGAAAGGCAGAAATTTAGATGTAATTGATGCCTAATTATTTTAAAACATTTAGAGCAAACTTTGGTACTAAGAGGTACCAGAGTGCAGAAAATATCTCTCCACTGCATTTGCCGGGTCAGGACTCCCATTTACTGACAGAAAGCCATGCTTTGTGTCCTGTTTCCAGCCCTTCAGCAAAAAGAAACATCTGAACCCAGGCTCTTACTGGGGAGATCATACTCTGATAATAATCCCAGTTGAGAGGAGAAGAACAGAACAGCAGAAGTCTGTACTTGGATATCAGCAATGCAGCATCAGGACTGTGTGTCCAGGCCACCTACAATGGAAAAGGATGGGGTGGAAATATCACGGAGATATATGCATTTTCACATAAAACTGAGGTAATGAACAGCTAAGAGTACTTTAGTGAGTCAAGGGCTTTAGGAAAGCTTCTATTCCCAGCAGCTAAGTGAAATGCCTTTTTCCACAGTTCAGTGACAGAGAGAAGTACAGAGAAATTCAGGTGTCTGCACACTGAGCTGATGGCATCAAAAGAAGTATTTTCATTCTTAAGAACTTCTAAGAACTCTATACGAAAAGGGCAGTATATTTTTTTCAGGCATATCCAAATCAGGTTTTAAAGAAGATTTTTTAATACCACAGAAATCTCTGTCTCAAGACATCACAGAATTATAGAATAGTTTGGGTTGGAAAAGACCTTGAAGATCATTGAGTCCAACCATTAACCCAGCACTGCCCAGCATCACTAAACCATATCCCTCAGCACCGCATCTACATGTATTTTAAATATGTCTGGGAATGGTGACTCCACTGCTTCCCAGGGCAGTCTGTTTCCAGTGCTTGTCCCACAACCCTTTCCATGAAGAAATTTTTCCTAATATCCAATCTAAATCTCCCCTGGCACAGCTTGAGACCATTTCCTCTCAGACCCCCACCTGGCTACACGCTCCTTTCAAGTAGTTGAAGGGAGCAATGAGGTCTCCCCTGAGCCTCCTTTTCTCCAGACTAAACACTCCCAGCTCCTTCAGCTGATCCTCATAAGACTTGTGTCCCAGACCCTCCACCAGCTTTGTTGCCCTTTTTTGAAGCCTCTCCACCTCAATGTCCTTCTTGTAATGACAGGCCCAAAACTGAACACTTGAGGTGTGGCCTCACCAATGCTGAACACAGACGGGTGGTCAAGCTCATTCCTGGTCCTGCTGGATCACATTATTGCTGATCCAAGCCAGGATGCCATTGGCTTATTGGCCACCTGAACACACTGTCTCATGTTCAGCAGGCTGTGGACCAGCACCTCCAGGTCCTTTTCCATCAGGCAGCTTTCCAAACACTGCCCCCAGCCTGCAGTGTTGCATGGGGTTGTGACACAAGGGCAGGACCCAGCACTGAGCCTTGTTGAACCTCTTTTACCTTTGTCCTCAGCCCATCTATCCAGCCTGTCCAAGGCGCTCCAGCAGATCAACACTCCCACCCAACTTGGTGTTGTCTCCAAACTGACTGAGGGGGCACTTAATTACCTCACCCAGGTTGTTGATGAAAATATGAAAGAGGACCTACCCCTATTCTGAGCCTTGGGGAACCCCACTTGTGATCAAGTGGATGTAACTCCATTCACCACCCCTCTCTGGGTCTGGCCATCCAGCCAGTTTTTCACCAAGCAAAGAGTGCGCTTGTCCAAGCCATGAGCAGTCAGCTTCTCCAGGAGAATGCTGTGAGGAATGGCGTCCAAGGCTTTACTGGTGTCTAGACAGACAACATCTACAGCCTTTTCCTCATCCACTAAGCAGGTTGCCTTGCATAGAAAGAGACCAAGTTAGTCAGGCAGAACTTTCCCTTCATAAACTCATTTTGGCTGAGTCTGATCTTCTAGTTGTCCTGCATATGCATGTGATGGCAGATCAGGATGACCTGATCTATGCACCTTTTCCAACACTGAGATCAGACTGACAAACTTGCAGTTCCTTGGCTCCTCCTTCTCACCTTTCTTGCAGGTGTCATACTGGCTAATTTCCACTCAACTGTGACCTCCTTGGTTAGCTGGGACTGCTGAGAAATGATGGAGAGCGGCTTGATCAGCACTTCTGCCAGCTCTCTCAGTACCCTTGGGTGAATGCTGTCTGGCTGCACAGATTTCTGTGGGTCCAAGTGGTGCAGCAGGTCCCTGACCATCTTGCCTTAGAATATGGGGGCTTCTTTCTTCTCCCCACCACTGCTTTCCAGCTCAGGGGGCTAGGTGCATGAAGAACAACTGGCCTTACTATGAAAGACTAAAGCAAAGAAGGCAGTAAGTACCTCAATCTTTTCCTCATCCTTTGTGGCAATGTTTCACCCCACATCCAATAAAAGACAGAGATTCTCCTTAGTCTTTCTTTTGAGAGAATGTGTTTATAGAGATGTTTTTGATTGTCTTTCACAGCAGTAGTCAAATTAAATTCTAGCTGGTCTTTGGCCATCATCAAGGCCAATGCAATCACACCAGAGATTGAGCTCCAAAGCCTCGTCTGATGTATGGGAATTCAGCCCGCAGGACCAGATTAGAGCCAGTCAAAGTAACTTCCCTGAATCTCATTTTGTGTGAGCACTGAATCCTTAGATCCATCCACTTTGCTCTTTAATCCCAATCTCATTATGTCCCACTATTCCTGACACAGGCAGAGGCAGCTCCTGACACAGGCAGAAGCTAAGCGTATCACTTTGCTTTGGAGATATTGAAAATGTGGATTTTTGGTTCAGTGATCAAATCAAGAATTGTAACAAAATAAATTTTTGGCTTGGATCAAATTGACATGAAGCAATTTATTTTTAGGTTATGCAACCATTTTTAATCTGCCAGCATAAGAATAATAGATGATGGGGATGGAATAGAGGAGGGGGAAAATGGTAAAAATAGTTTTGCATCCCCTTTTCTTTTTATCTTAGGACTTACTAAAAAACCCTACTATTTGCACTCCAGTTTCTCCTATATTCTCTCCATGTCCAGGGATTTTTAAATTTCTCTTTCAAAATGAATGAAGCAGCTTGGAGAATAATACACAACAGAGGATTCAAAATTCCTCTACTAGAGTTGCCCAGCTGTACCCTGTAACGTCATGCACATTTTTTACTAGAAACTGTGGAAAAGAGACCAAAGCGGGAAAGCACTTGAGTGATGCAAGGACAGGCACAAGTGGCTGTGATCTTGAGGCCAAGCGTGCCATCTAGTGTTGGATAGTGCTTGTCAAAGAGAAAGCGTCTGTTCATCTCCACAAGGTTCCAAATAGCCGTAACACACCTCTCATCACTTCCTGGACAGGCTACTGCTATTAAATGTAAGGCTCCACAATAATAACAACAACTTTTCACCCTTGTGAAAGTTGGGCAGTACATGTGAATAATTTGTGAACACCTTTTATTTGAAAGCTGCTGATCAATAACTGGTGAGCACATCCAAAAAGTAATGAGACTTATACTGAAACAGAGGTGCACAACATTACAGCAAAATACTTTGAATATGCTGTGTGCTTTTTGATGATCATTTATTTCAGGAAACTGTGGGAACTGATAGCCCAATGTCATGTGGAACAACATACTCTTCCTGAAACTCCAGTAAGGAGGACAATGACCCAGTTACCACCCTCACATGATGGAAAAATGGGTACAGAAAGCTGAAGATATGCAGGCTGCCATTTTTTCTTCTTTTGGCTTTTGTCAGCTACTCCATATTCAGTTATGAGGTATGAGCAGCAAGACAGGTATCAGTAAAATCCACAGCACCATTGTCATTCCAGCAGTTCTCCTAGCACAAATACTCTGCTACCACTGAGGAGCACAGACTTCTAACATATGTTACCACAGAGTTCTCCTAAACAATTGCTAAAACCTCTCATGACACAATAAAGACAAGTGTGAACACCTGAAATTTAGTGCATTCCCATAAATAGAAAAGTGTAAATTATTTGGGGTAAGGTGTCTTTGTTTCTTCAGTTATTCCATTTCAGGCCCCCCAAGCAGAAATGCCAGGAAACATTGGAGATGAGCTGGATTGAAGGCAAGAAGTTGTAATCAGTCATAGAGATGAAGAAAAGACTGGCTGTGAAAGTCTATGGAAACACTCATTTCAAGCATCTCAAGCATCATCATCTTCTTGATGTACCGCTAGAATTAAGGCTGACATGAATGCAGGCACTACAGTGGTAGTGTAAGGGGAGAAAAAGGAGGGTAATTCAGAGTTATTGAGTCACATTTCCCCTGTTTGTTTAGCATCATAAAACAGCACCACTATTAACTGCAAAGTGGCTTGATGACACACTTTGTCTAAGTTAAACTGGTGGCAAAAAAGTCACTCCCTTGCCCTCCTGTGCTGCTGTGCTCCCACCACTTTCCTCATGTCTGGTCATGTGATCCTGTAGCATCAGATTTTGCCAGGTCAGTGACCTGATCCAACTGAAAACTAACTGGGGATAGAAAGACTTTTCTATCAGGTAGCCACCAAAAATTATGTCCTTCAGCAGATGCTGGGGCAGAAAAAGCAGCCTGATCCTTCAAGGAAAATCAGCCCTTTTAGCAGCAGCTCTTTTAGCAGCGACTGGCTTCAGAATAAATGAAACCATGCCCAAGACAGTAGTACAGACTGAATCAATACTAAAATTAGAGTTATTTATATACAGACAGAGTGATATCAATACTAAAATTAGAATTATTTATATACAGACAGAGTGATATTTTTAAAAGTTTGAATTGTATCCTTTGAAGACAAAAAATTTGCTTCTTTATGTTAAGATCACATCAAAATTCAAAATGCTTTTCTTCTCAACAGTTTTTGATTTCGTTATGTGCCTAAAGGTTTCCTTGATTGCAAAAATGCATAGAATATTGTAAAGATGAGCAATTAGAAGATTTCTTCAGTGAAAGCCATTAGATGTTTTCTTCAGTTCAATGTTGTTCATAATCATTCAAGACTCTCAAGCTGAAAGCAAGCAGAAACACTGAGAGACACCATGTTTATAGCAATCTACTCGTATTTTAAAGAAAACATGCCTCTATACAGCTAGGAGAGCACCCACAGTAGCAAAAGCCCTAATTCTTCTTCAGGAGTAGGTTGGAAGCCCAGACCACTCACTGAGTAGGCTAGAAGTTCCCAAGTATCCTTTTCTCAGCAGTGATCTAGTTTGGAGTTACTACTTGTGGGGAGTCTGCATGCCAAGGTCAAGTAGGTAATGCACAGCAATTTGCAATGTTCCTCCCAGCAACTATTTTTGAAGCACGTTACAGCAGGACAACTCTCGAGAGCAGCACATCTCCTGTAGGAAGCATTACTTCAGACTTTGATGTGCAGCAAAGATATAGGAGAAATATCATTTCCTTTCTCAATTTCAGCGCCAATGATCACAGTAGTAATTCAAAGACCAAACCAAGGACTCATTTGCACTGAATATTAATGCAGGGGTAATAGATAAAAAAACTGGCAGGAATAGTTTTCAGAACAATGCATCTGTCAGCCAAGATCTTTGAAACAAATCCAAGTTTAACAGAGCAGCTTCTTTCCCTTTCTTTAGAAAGGGATTCAAGATGATCAGCTACATCTTCTCAAAAGAAAACATTTAGACTCTTTTGCTTTTTCAGACTTTGATCCAACGTCAGAATGGTGCTGATTTCAGTGGAGGCAAGATCTTAAATTAGGTTGGGGCATTTAGCTGTCTTTGAAGCTAGGTGCTCGTTTTTGTCACAGGACTTACTTGACAGCCTAAAGACGAAAGCCTCTTTTCATGCCAAAAATAGAATAAATACACCATTTCAGAAAACTGCTCACACAGTCCTGCCAGCTTGCCTTGACATTTTGGTGCAGGAATCACCTTGAGCTTCACAGAGGAGCTATTTCCCAGGTAGTTTGTCTCATCACCCCTGCCAAAAAGTCTAGTGCAGGTGCTTAAATTGTAGTAGCGGCGGGGAGCTGCTTCAGATCCAAGTGTTTGCTGGACAGAAAACAGGCAAGTGAGCCATTTGTTAAATATCACCAGTCACTACTAGTTTACCCAGATCCTGCACAGGTGAAACTGCACTGAAGTAAATGGAGTTCTGCAAGCAGAACACTTGACCGGAAGACTGATTTAAGCAGCGAGTATAAGTAGTCTGGTATTGGTGGTCATTCAATCTACCTGCAAAAAACTGCTTTTAACCCAAAGAAACTAAAGAACTAAACATGCTCACAACTTCAATTTTCACGTGGAGATACATTTCAAATGCTACAATAGTAAAATGTGCAATTTTCATAATAAAATAGTGAGAATTAAATGACCACTTTTATGCATGGATCCTTTAAGAGAACGCTTCTGGCAGAACAAGACACCTTTTCCCATCAATATCCTGAAGTACACTTTCTCCCTCCTGTTATACTTTGATGAAGAATACTTCACGTCATCTCCATTACTTTCATGCTTAATGGCATTGCAATGAAAGAAATGACACCTTAAAGAATTAGGACCCAGACTAGCATCCCTTGGAGGCTGAGTTTCAGATCATTATTTCTGCTGACACTGTGCAGCTGTTGCAGAAGGTTTTTTGTTTTTTTTTTCTAGGAGCAACTTCGGGTGTTTTGTTTTTTTTTCCTTTTTTTCTCCACAGAAATCTTTAGCGGGAAGAGGAAGGCACGCCTTGTTGGATCAGTGATGTAACACCAGCTGACAGGTGGGTTTCAGGGAACTCTCTGGGGCCATGGCCTCTTTAGTGGTTTTACCACTCTAAACTCAATTACAGTGGAGTTTCACGCTCCACAGCAAACTCCAGTCCTTTTTTGATAAAAACTCTACAAAGTAAATAAGTCATGATGATGATATGGGTCTGCCATTTAATATTCATTGGAGTACATATGTTTGAAAATTGGAAGCAGAGTTTAATCCATTTTCATATTTATATCAACATGCAGCTTTAAAAAGGATATATTTCCTTTTCTCAGAGAATCTTGACAATTTCTGGTCTGACAAGATAAATAAAGATGTAAAAACTCACTCAGAATATAAGGAGAAGATCCAAGGAGATTTAAAATGCAAATCTTAAAATACATATCCTAGGTCTACTCACTTTCAAGGGGGAGCACACCTCCCTTCTACGGTTTGATTGAAATGATATAAAATACTTTCAAGGATCCATAATTCTTGATGATATATGTGTAATTTGATCACTATTTACTCCTTGTTGTACACTGCACTGACAGTATAACAGGTAATATATTTTATAAAGGGACTTTCACATTTATAATCAATTTCTTCTCTCATTTAAATATTAGCCTTATGTCCTTTTCTGTCTTTGACATAATTAAGTCACAGTAATATTCAGAATTCCGTTGTGCATAGCTATGACAGTTAAATCAAAACACACAAGGAGTAATCTCTGTGAGAACCACACATAAAACTGGCAAAATAAACAATATATTGCTCTTAAATAATTAAAATATTCTAATTTGCAAAATCTCACCTCATATAGCACTAAGTTTAATCATTATTTCATAACATCAGAGAGGTTTTCCTGCCCACATTCACAAATCTTCAGGAGAAATGAAAACAAAGACACAGTAAATTTTCCTTTGTCTTGATGTTTTATTTTAGATGACTGAAGGATAAATGAAGCTGGTGAAAAAAGAGTTAACCTAATGATGTCGTCTTTTATTTGAGTGAATGTTTAAGCATGGTGCTACGGCTGATGGCACCTTGTTTAATAATGCAGTACAGAGCTTCCTAAGGGGACAGGGCTTGATCTGAAAACTGAATATGGTGCACTCTAAATTCCCTTCCCTGAGGAAGGCTGACTAACTGATAAGTGCCATGAGCTAGCGCAGGGACTGATTCTGTCAAATCAAGCTCAAATGGAAGGCACAATGTAGACTCTTCTCAAGTCTTAGTGAAGTAATTTGAGCAGACATTTGTGACATTAGACAGTGCATCAACTATGGAATGCTGTAAAAGTTCACTGTCTTACTACAAGGTGGTCTTTAGACGACAGGATAAAGAAATCAGTGCAAATTTGTTAATGTAACAACTTGGAAAAGCATGCTAAAAATGTCACTCTATTGGGATATGTGATAAAATGTATAGGGAAGTGACTGCCAGTTGGGTTTCCCTGTGAATCCTTTATTAGAACTCATGTAAAAGGCATAAAAATAGGGAAAGGCAATAAGTACAAAATCTGTATTAGGTTCTATCAGCTAAGCTTCCATTCTTCCTGAGCTAAAAATTCCCAATTGACAACTGAAGCAAAAAAAATCCACCATTCAACTGTTTGTTTCTCACTTTGGGATCATATTGTCATTCAGATCAAACTTCCCCTACTGAAGTCCTTGAATGTCTTTTCTAAATGGGAACTGAAAAATACGGTCTTTATAGTCAGGAAGAAAATTGTACAGGTTGAGAAGGAGATAAAACCTGTTAATCAGACATAAATAATATGCTAGCTTACAAGGAATAACTTTGAGCATATCAGCAAGAAAGACTGGAAACTAATGGAAATTCCTCAATAAATAGAATGGAAAATAGCAGGAAAAAAAGAATTTTTCACTACTAATTCACATTTGTCTAAGCTTGTTCTTTTCTTCAAGTAAATAATGGTTCCCAGTTATAAGAAATGAGTAAAATGTCTCCCATTTTCCAGTGAAAAATTTGACAAATTGCTGCCTGTGAAAAATGAAGATGAAATTAATAAAGGAAAATCTGGTACATAAGGAACTGATCTAAGAGGATATAAGAGCAATTAAGGTTGAAAATAAGCACTTCAAGTTTGAGAGATTTATTGGTGGGTATATTCCAGGATAATTTAAAAAAAGCGTTTTCAAAAGCTCTGTGACCTTTACAGAAAAATGCCAGTGCACTGATGGGATGAGCTGACACTGCTCAGCTAAGAGGTAGAGCAGTACACAGTGAGGCAGTGTTTCTCAGAGAAAGACCTGATGGCTGGAATAATAAACCTGTGAAGAAATGGTTTACGATACAACACAAGATAGTGCATTTGGAGACTAATAACAAACTCTGTGTTGCAAGGTGGGAATCCATCAGCTGGATAAGGAGCAAGATTCTAGTGTAATGAGTGATGACAGAAGGAGTTGCAGATGGCAATTTGCTGACAGCATGAGAAAGGCAAATGACACCAAACCGGTACCAGATGAGACTTTTCTGTTGAAGATCTACTAGTGTCAATGTACAACACAGCTGGAAAGATCCTTTAGGTGACATGTTACTGAGAAGCTTTCACGTCACTTAGTTCAGGAAAGAACTCCTCAAACCAGAATGGTTCTGCAAGAAGATGCTCTCTGATGGGATAATATGAGAAGAGAGTGACATATTATCGCTGATTATAGATAAAATTTTCTTTTATGAAATAGAAGGGATAAGAATTTCCATTTACTCGCCATGACTTCCTATGTGTATGGAGGCCAAGGAGGAACTGCAGGAAGCTCCTGTGGTGCTTCTGGAAAGCAGCTTCTCAGCTGAGCAGTGAAAGCAAAAAGCCTGCTCCTCACACAATGATTTTTGACAGGGTCAGGATAAAGGTTATCTGATGTGGTATGTATGGTCATGTTTGGTGTGAAGATCTAGAAGGTCCTCTGCTTATGCTATTGTGGGCTGCATGGAGCTCTCTAACTCTGTTTTTACCACTGGTATGCTCAAAGGTACAATTTAGGCCAGTCTCTGAGAAGTGTCCTCAGCTAAAAGTGCTACACAAGTAAATATATTAATAACTTTGTATTAATGGACCACGGGGAGAATTTTCAAAGGCCTGTAGAACTTTATAACCAGTGATGTTAATGGCATTAAATGAAGAAAGAAATTGAAAGAGGGATCCTCAGTCACCTTGCTCTTCAGCGATTAAGTAAAGGTCTAAGCAGACTTCCAGTGCAGGTAACACTGACAACTATGAGCAACAAACTCATATTCAAGCTATAAATAGTACAGCTCTGGTACACAAAAATGTCTGGTTTTCATAGGACCTTAATGACTTGCATAGAATCACCAGGTGATTACACCTTACCACAAGGCTCAAACTCTGTTGCTCAGTTTTTACTTTAATGCCTTCCTCTTTTTAGACCAAAAACCCAGTGGAAATGAGTCCTGTCCAGCCAGAATGGAGGATACTCACCAGTAGCTTACTTAGGAAGAGAAAGGAAAAAAAAAGACAAGGAATTTTCTGGTTAAGTAGGAAAAAAAAAAGAAAATTTTTATATTCTCCAATCATAGAAACAAGAGTGAAAAAAGACATTCTGATTTTTTAGAAACTGAGGTGGTCTCTCTATGAAGCAATTTGAGTCAGCTTTTATTCCACATCTTGAAGTTCTGAACAGGATTCACTAGAACTGATATCACTGCTTCATGGGTAAAACCTGTTCTGCAAGCCCCAATAGCATTACAGCATGCTCCCAATAAGAAAAGTATAAAGTAGTCCTTTGAGATCTAATGTTTAATATAGCAAGATTTCCTACCCCAAAAAGCTGACAGAGCAACTAATTACGTTCACACAGAGCTACATTTAGGAACACTGATAGACAAAAGTTTCAAATAAATCAGAATTGTTGTACACAGACTTCTGCTTTATATTTTCTTTAACTCATTCACTTATTTAATTCTGTTAATCCCTTAAGACACAGTATATCAGTGGTAGCGCTCAACTCAAAAGTAAATGCTCAGTTTCAAGTCAACCATTCTGACTTACATCTGCAGTAAGTCCTGCAAAATGAACTGTAAGTTGACCCTGTTTCCAGTGTCAGGATTTCCAGGATGGTTATATTTGGAAGTACCTACATGGCATTTTATATTAGCTAGGGTCCCATTTTGCAGTTTATCATTATCATTCTACAGCCAAGTAATTTATTTAACTTAGAAAAAATTTGTGAAGTATCTGAAATAAGGATTAACCATATAACAATACTGCAAACTATGAAACAACATTAATTACAAGATGATGAAATAAGCACATTATGAAGAAGAACTATGTATTTGTAAAGAACAGTTTTTCAAGTTTGAAGTAATTAATGAATAACTTATACATGTAATTTTCCTTCGTTATTTTCTGCAAAGGAGGGTGTCTTATAGAGCACAAGCAGAATTCTAAAGATGTAAGTCTATAAACACTAAGTGATGAAACCTGAATTTTTCTAAAATAAGGACATAAGGCAGGGTTCCTTTTACAAACAAAGTGTAAATTTTCCACTGGTATGTATCTATGCCACCGACACTTTCACTAAGAGTTGCCTTCAGTCCTGACTGGTTTTGACACCCATTCTAACACCTTCATGTCAGATCTTCTGGTACACAGAATTGCAGAAGTTTTGTGCTACTGTCAATAAACTCCATCAAGAATTTCTTCCATAGCTAATTGAAGTAGAAGCCACAAAAATCAAGACAGTTAGTACCATTCAGTTATAGATATACCAATCCTTTTAAAGCCAAGGGAACTTTACATTATTGTAAAGACCCAGCAATTTTCATTAGCTTGTATTTGTGGAGCAGAGTGGAGATCAAATATTGGCTGCACCTATGGGCTACTGTCATAAAGGAGTCCAGTGTGTGGTGCTAATTGCTTATTATTCATCAACACTGCAAGATCTTTCAGCATTTCATGCAATGGCTCTTCCTTGTCTTTTTATGACTTTTCCTATTGCACGAGCAAAACTGAATATCTGCAGCAATGGAGAGAATTCTTCTACACCTTTCTGTTTGTAATACCACATTGGAGGTATATGGATATTGACATTTTGAAATATTTCTCCGCCCATTTAAGATACATATTTTTAAATGCATGTCTAGAAAATCTGGAATTGATTTATCATCAAAACATAAAATGTTCATAATGTATTTGAGAAAGTCATCTAGAACTCATGTTCAGATACAATTGTACATTATTACAAGTTGTAAGGGTCACAGTATTTAATGCACTACATTATACATCTGATGAGGTCCACAACAGCCCTTTCTTTCCAGATAATCTGCTTTTCTTTACAATCATGAACATTCTTCTAGACTACTGCTCATTTGCCAAGGACAAATACTGCAGAAGGGATGACAGCACCACAAAACTTTTTCCTCACACTTTCACCAATTTGATAATGTATTGTTTGACAATGTAGTGTCATTTTTTTCACTGAGAGAGAATGGAAGCATCTCAAAGTACTGTCAGGGGCTACCCTTGAGGCATTTGCTTAAATATCTCTATGCCTCAGTTTTCCTATTTTAAAAAAGGTTCATAATATTCATTCACACCAGCAGGGTGTTGTAAAGCTAAATTTATTATTGTTTGTTAGATGCTTTTAGAGCATCCAACTGGAAGAATGATAGATATGCAAAATAGAGCCTGATGTAGCTATTATTCTCAGACAATTTCTGTTGAATTTATATAAAAGGAATACTGATTATTCCCAGACAATTATTCTCAAAAAAATGTATATTGAATTTGTATAAAATGGACTGCTATTTTTTAACAATATAAATAAACTTGACCATTATTCATACAATTTTTTTTTTTTTTGCAAATAACCAACAATAAATTACATTGAAAATACATCCAATCACTCAGCTTCTGCTAAGATGCACTGAACATCTATGTCATGTTACATGAACACAGGCCCCAATCATCCTGGCCTCTTCTTGTCAGTAAAACATGTACAAAGCTTCCTAAGTGTGTGTTTGCTTCTGATGGGCAACTTTTAAGTAAGGAGAAATACAAGACACTGCTTACTAGTATTTGATTCTGGTACTTGTCTGTGAATCCTATCAAATTCACACTTTTAAAGGAGCTTCTCAACACAGTTTTCAGAGCATGATCATAACTCATTCTTGTCATATCCCAACCAAATGAAAACAGGCAAGAGGTGCTCTGATATACAAAAGTAGAAGTCAAACCAAGTCTGTTCTTAGCACTGCAATCCATTAACTTTTCAACTTCAGTCACAAAACTCTAAATTTTTATTCCTGTGACTATAAATTTACTGCTGCAGTTTCCATAAGGCAGCTCAACCTCTCCCATTCAAAAAAAGAGTCCATTCCTCTCCTCAGATTTTGACATTGACATTACTGTGAATTAGCCAACACCTGAGTTGTTCTTTTCAATGCTTTCACTATCCATTCTTACCACATCCAATTCTTCACAGAATGGCTGCAATTTGATCAAAATAGAAATTTAAAGTTTTTAGTTCCTTGTAGGCCAATGTGTAAGCAGGTCAGACAAACATACAACAGAAAATATTACTAACATTCACAGTAACACATGAGTTTCAGTAAGGTGTTATCTGGACCAGAGTTACTTGCTACTATAACACACTAACCCAAGGAAATGGCCAGAATGAATATACACACTCCCAATATTATGAATAAAAGTTAATTAAAGGAAAGTGTGTTACTCAGGATCAGAATAAGGAATTGTGACATTTTCAAGAAATCTGAGTTTAGAAAAATCTGAATAGCCTTACACTTATCAATAAACGTGATCATTCATGTAAAAAAAAATTGATGAACTGAAGATGTATTTATTACTGATACACCACTATCTCACTATCTACATCTTTGAAGACCTGGCTCAGCTTTGTCCAAACCACAACTCTTTTGGGACTCTTCATATATTTCATGAGCCAGAAATTGTGTCCTATAAAGCACCAAATCCACTGGGAAGCAGCAATTATAACGTGATCCAGGATTATCCCTCCCATCCAAGCTCTCACACTAAGCCCTCCCCTGGCTGGGTACAAGATGGCAAACACGTGTGGGTAGGCACACGTGCACAGATATCCCTTCCCACCCTTTTCTAACAGACCTGTGTTCTGTGCAGGTGGCAGGAATGGGCAGAAGCCTGTGCCAGAGACACCCTCTCACTTTACAGAGAGACTAATCCCTGGCAGACTTCTTCATTTAAACAAGGGGGGAATGAATAAAGAATCAGGAGAAAGCTAAAAGAGAAACTGCATCTCTGTCCTCAGTCCTTTTATATGTTTACATGGTGGGGACAGGCCATGTGGGCTGTGAAACCTTGAGATGTGACCCCAGGCTGTATTGGCTTGGCACCACACTACCTCATTTTCCCCAAGACCAAATGAAATGCCTAAAACTGTCAAGGCTTGCCAAAACATTTATGTTTTTAGCTTCGCTCGGCTGTCTTCACATTCAGACCACTTTTCTTCTTCAGCCCTACCCCTCTGATTAGATTACATTTCTCTTAGTTGGGAGAGATCCTAGTGGGAGCTAGGATTGAGCCTGAGCTGGAACTGGAGGGAATACAGTGAAGCAGCCTAAAGGGGAAGGGGGAATACTTCTGACATTCCTCCCAGTGAAAGCAAGCAGCAATTGACCAAACACGTTGTACATCCACACTCAGCACTTACACACTGGGTGAAAGGGTCAGCCCTTGATCTCTGTGTTGCCTTATTACATTTCCCACAAGGCATTACCTTTGTTGACAGATTCCACCCTTCTCATCCATGAGGACTGTCATCTGGTCCCTCAGGCTATGCTCTTGACTACTTCAATTGATCCTTTAGTTTGCCTTTATTTCTGGATGCCATTGTTATCTCTCTGGCTGGGATTCTATATGTGCAACTGAGTATTATTGTTATTCTAAATCATAGCTCCTCAATTTTAAAAATACAAATAATTTTATAAAGAGGATGTCCAAATTCCTCTAGCTTTTCTTTGATTGTGTTTAATGTTTCTAAACATTAACATTCCTCTTTCTCTTCATTCCCCCCAAGTTAAACAGCTCTGAAAGACTTCCAACCTCACTGCCAACTATTGCAAAAAGAATAAATCAGGTAGCAACTGGTTTCAGCCAAAGCCTACAGTGATTCTTACTGGCATTGCAAAGCTTACTTGAATTCACAAGGGGCTTAAAAAGCACTGAGATGGCAGAGATTGTTGTGGCAGAAGCAACTGGAAAATGTCCTGAGATTGAAACACAGACATATTAACATCACCCTTGTGGACGCTAATGACTTGCACTTTAAAATGCCAGAGGCTCATACTGCCAGCTAAAACAAAGAAAAAACCACATTTTTAGTCTCCAAAGACTTTAGATCTTTCCAAACTCTGAGGGCAAATTCAGCCATAATGTATTTTTGCAGTAGAGCAGGGCAGCTCATGCATGCCACTGGGGGAATCATTGCCTGGAGTTGCTGTAGGCAGTGTAGTCGGTATAGCTAAATAAAACAGCAGCTGAAAACCTCAGAGAGGTTCAACCAGTAATGAAGCATTCTATAATGCAATGCAACCAAACCTAAACAGTCGGAAGGCATATCTTGCTGACACTCACAGCCCTTGCCTTTCTCACTGGAATTCATTTAAGGAAACGACCACGAAACACAAGGATTTCTGCAAGAGCTTTACAATTTAAATTGACACATCATTAGGAAAAAATACTTAAATCTTTTGATGAAGTAGCAATGTCCTACTTAGACACTTCTAGATGAGTTCCTTGAAGAGTTTACAAGTAATGGCAGATTGGAAACTTTCTGAAATTGTTAATGTTTAAAGAGCTCTACTCCAAGAAATGGAAAGGTAACAGGAAAGGAAGAAAGATGCTGACAATAAGGAGAAGGCTAGGAAAAGGCTTAGAAGCAAATATTTGGAATAAAAAGTAATAAACCAAACTGGCTTGAGTGGGAAAATATCTGTGGGATAGGAAGAAGACAGAAGACAAAGTCATCTCCGGTAGAAATCTAATGATAAGCCAAGCCCAAGAAACTTTAAATGGACTGGGAAAAGGTTTCTTTAATTCTTATTGATACTTTTTAATATGTAAAAGAAAAGAATTCCAAGTGTTCTTTGCTTACATTAGAAATGTGAGCCACATGCACTTGCTTCTTCACAGATTCCATGGATGGCTAAACAAAGAGCAGGGTAAGATTTTTGTGCTATATATATTGCATTTAACCTGAATAACTAAGAAAGTAATTTATACTTTGCCTAACTGAACATACATCTTCTGCTTAAGGATAAAAAATTCAAGGTAATGTTACATTGCTTTCTTGGTGACCTACTGCTACCTGCAGAAATTAAAAAAAACATCTCCTTTTAAAATTTTTATAAAAATCAGAAGAATTAAAGTGAAAGTCTTACTTTAATTTTCAAATTACATTTTAAATAATTATTATAATGGAATGAATCTGAAAAGAGAATGCTTTGTTCAAGTTGAGGAAAAAAAGGCTGTAAAAGAGGTGAAAAGTCAAAAATATTTTGAAGAAAAACTTTTGCATCCCACAATTCTTTAGGCACATCTCTTTCCTCACATACCCCTCAATAAAGACATCCCACAAGCACATTTAGGCCAATGGCTAGCATTGTCAAGTGAGTTGTTAAGAAGATATAAGTAAATGTGAAATTTTAAAGTTTGCACGCAGAAATTAAAATTAAAACAAAACTCAGAAAAAAGCAATTAAATTCTTCCAAAAAAGAGGAAATAAAAGCAACACATGCACACAACTAAAAAAAACAGAAGAAAACATTTAAATTCTGAAGGCTAACATTGAGAAAAAATGTAAGAAATGAACTTGCCAAGACCTTCTGTGTAAGAGACACCCATCATTCTTCCTTTGACTTATGAATTGCCTAAACTCTTCCTATTGCAGTCCCAGTGCATTCCAGCTAATTACTATGCACCTCCTAAATAAAAGTTTTGATGTAAAATTGTTGGAAGTGGGTTTATAGTGGTTGAGATTCCATTTGTTCTTGAAAAAATCTTTTCTAAAAGATTGAGCTTGAATTTTGTTATGTACAAATAACTTTTATTAAAAAATGTGGGAAGATGGAGAGATAAGAAAATGAGAATTAAATGTAAATGAACCTACATGAAAATGGCTGCACCTAAGCTAAGAATGAGCAAATTATAAAAGATTCAAACATAATTTGGCCAGAAAAAAATCAGCAGTACTGAATTGGAGCAAGTGAAGCAATTTAAACTAATATAATTGTTATTAAACTTATCCATAAATCCTTGCACACACTAAGATGCTGTTGATGAAGTCCTTACATTGAAGTTCCACAAGAACTAGAAACACAACTTTGGGCTGTGACCCAAAGATTTCTCTCTACATTTACCTTTTTTAGGGGGAGGAAGACAGAATGTAAATTTAGAGTGTCTGTATCAGGCATGTTTTCATGCCAGTTCAATTTTCATATACTTCAAAAAGTTCTTCCATTACAATAAAAATTTAAACTTGTTGATAAATCACATCAAGCTTACCTCCAGAATTGCATTCAATGCTGAAAGAAGCCAAGTAGGACTGTTACTGAAGATCATACTGGGAAGCCAGGGAATATCTAATACAGGAACCTAGGGTATGGATAGCTAACAGTTGTCACCAGGATCCTTCTCCTAGCTTCCACTTCCACTCCCTAGCTAAACCAGGAAAATATGCTGCTTGTCTTGACTTCACTTAGAGCACTGTAAAGCACTGGAACCTGACAGCAGCATTAGAACCAATTCAGTTGTACTCTACTAAATTTTTCACTTAAATAAGGTGTAATAACTCACTAGATTGCATTTTCAAAATTGAAAGGATACTTACAGGTAAAATAGCATCAACACTAAAAACAGACAGGCACTATCAGTCTCTCAGCTTCCCATTTCTGCACTGGCCCAGGCCTTGTGCTTGCGCTGGCACAGACAGAGGACAGATACAAGGATGACCAGAGGGCTGGAGCATATCTCCTATGCAGACAGGCTGAGAGAGTTGGTGTTGTTCAGCTTGTGGAAGAGAAGGTTCCAGGGAGACCCTATAAAAGCTTACCAGTTCCTAAAGGGGAGGGGGGCCTACAAGAGAGGTGGAGAGGGACTTTCGAGAAGGGCATAAAGTGATAGGACAAGGGGGAATGGCTTTAAATTGAAAGAGAGTAGGTTTGGATGAGACATTAGATAGAAATTCTTCACTGTGAGGCAGTGAAGGCACTGGAACAGGTTGCCCAGAGAAGTTGTGGATGCCTCACCCTTGGCAGTGCTCAAGGCTGGGCTGGACAGGGCTTCAATCAACTTGGTCTAGAGGATGGGGAGTTGGATCTTGATGGTCTTTGAGGTCCCTTCCATCACAAACTGTTCTATGATTTGTGTGGTTGTGCATTGTAAAAGGCCAGGGAGATGATCTGGGTTAAAACTAATCCAGACTGATACATTCATGTGGTTCATCAAGAAACTCTATGAACACTTGTTGCCAAAACAAAAGGATGGTGTGGGTGAGGAGTCAGATAAAATACAGGTTGAAGGAAATATTTTCAGTATATTCTTCTTGCTATTTATCTCAGAGTATTTCTCAGCTCCTGGTGACAGATTGATTCCCCCACAGACATAAGACTGTGCTCGCACGACAGCCTCACACTTCGACACTTAATCCACTGCTCCAAAGAGAGCAACTACTTTTCAGGGTATAAAGATCAGGTTAAGCTTATTTACTTGAAAAATCCAAATTGTTTCAAACTTTTATATATTTCCCTAGTGCTACCCTGACCCTCACAAAGGACATTCAAAGCAGACCCCAAGTAGGTAATGATGCATCTTCAAGGAGCTTCCCTTTCCAATAAAGTCCTCTTGAGCATTGACCACTCACTCTAACACATCTGAACTTACACGTGCTGAAATAACCTGGTTCTTGTTCATCTGTACCACCTGACTTAATTAAAATAAGTTTGTGTAAGTGAACCATTTCCATCACTTACTGCTCCATGACTTTTCTCACTACTTCAAATAGTGACTTTTCTTTTAGGTTTCAAGTAAAATACTAAGCTAAGAACTATCCCCATATAACCTCACTAGATTGTGATTTATTTTGCTAACCTTTCCTAGCAAATACAATTTGTGTGTTAGTAGCTAACCCATGTTGAATTTACCATTGTTGAAGAACAGTAATTTTTTAACTGGTGTAACTAAGTCAAATGCTTTCTTGAAGTGCGTCAGCATAGCTGCCACCTGTATCAAGCAGACTTGTAGTCCTTCAGAACAGCAACAATCTCATTTGATGAGACCTAATTTCTATGAAATCCTGTTGGTTAACATTAAGTGCATTGTCAGCATTAAAATATCTGTTGAAGTCCATTATCAGCGGACCGGTTACTTTCTTGAGGCTCTGTGCCTAAATAGTTGTCTTATATTATATTTCCCAAATTCCACGTCTCACCTGCTACAACAGGAGCAGATCATACTCCCAATTCTCTGGAATTTCTCAGATTTTCATTCAAAATCAACATCTTGGTACAGACAGATGTTTTAAGAAACTCTTGGGATAACCTGTTTCAACCTGCTTACATAAAAATCACAGAATCAGACAATCATTTGGGTTGGAAGGGACTTTGAAGACCATGTGCTTCCAATCCGCCTGCTGTAGATAGGGACATCTTCCACTTAGACCAGGTTTCCCAGGGCTCCATCCAACCCAGCCCTGAATACTTCCAAGGATGAAGCATCCACCTCATCTCTGGGCAACCTGTTTTAGTGTCTTACTACCCTCACAGTAAAGAACTACCCCCTAACATCTGTTTCTTCCTTGGTTTATTTTTTTTGCAAATGTTGACTACAGAGTACCTGTAAAACAACAGGACATTATATCGGATATGGGGCCACCAAGAAATTCTGAATATCTGAAAGTTATAAAGTGCCTAAGCTTCAAAGACAACATAGCATGGTTTTCACTGAGGCTGCAAGCCTAGCACACTGCATGTTGGAGACATCTGCTGTCATGGATGGAAGAGAAGTTTTCCAGGCATTCAGAGGTGGCCAGAAGATCCTTTGCATAAAGCAGAAGAGAAGGAAGAATCCTTCAATCTCAGTTTGTCCTGCAAGTTTCTAAACCTAACCATAACATTTAAGAACTGGGGGTTTTGGTGTGTTGAGTTTTTTCCCCTTGCTAACATTTATTCAACTCAAATATGACAAATACATTGCAAGAAATTCTCACTGTGAAAGATGCAATTTGCTCTTCCTTCTGAAAATAAGCAGCTCTTACTGGTACTTTCCAAAGAACAGCAACAATCAAGAAATAAAATGAACAGGGACAAAGCTGTTCTTTAAATTTCATTTTAAGCCAATATTCAGTGTACAAAATCAGACTTAGTGGAGCACGAAATTCTTGTCTGAGTCACTGATTTAGGAAAATAATCAAAAAGTGTTTCATGGCTTCATCAAAACATATATTTTCCGATAATATGCAGAGGATTTTGCAGGGTGAATCCACATTTGAAAAATTTCTTTCTGCACTAAAAATACCATCTATTTTGCATTTGATGAATGCCTTTAAAATATAAGTTTACAGAAATACATAAATACCTTTATGCCACAAAGTCATATATTTAAAATAATTAATTAGACACAACAGGGAAAACTAAAAAGGATTTTTTCACAGGAGGTATGTTTAAAATGTAAATAATTTCTTCTTCCTTCACAGAGATAATTTGTGCTGCACCTTGGATAGCCCAATATATCCAACTGTTATTTTATCTTAATTTATCCAGACAGTGTGTGCCCCAAGGGAAATATTTGAACTTTCCAGCCTTCACACATTGCAGCAATGGGAAAATATTAGCAACACAACCCATGCTGCTGAAACACATTCCTCTCTCCAGTTGAATGATACCCATTCCAGTCATCCTAACTGAGTTTTATGGAAAAAAAAGGTTTGATAGATTTTGCAGTATTTAATGATAAATGCTTGAGTAGTATAAAAGCTAATTAGTAAGAAAAATATAAAGTACTCACAAACTGCAAAGTAATTGAAGCTGTTTGTTAAGCAAATTTGGAATTCACTCTTGAATTCAATTTTCTTTAACTGAA